>QEPC01013043.1:1007663-1031472 GCA_003113815.1 Sphenodon punctatus
GGCCGCAGTGTCTAGCTGAATTCGCCACAGCCTGGGATCCCGCCGGTGATCCTGGGTCGTGGCACCTGACCAGACATGATTTTTTTTTGTTCCCGCCGGGGATCACTTTCACCACGCTTCTCAGGAAAGTCCCCCAGCTAGCCCGGGAAGCGTGGTTGAAAATGACCCTGTGTGGGTATTGACCGTGGCGAACATCTGGCAGCCGCCAAACAGATGTTCGAGGCACAGTGACCACAGGTGGGTATTCACCGTGGTTCACTGTGATCTTGTAACGTCTGAAATCACCCTATATCTCTCTATCTCTCTCTATATGGGATGGGGAGGGGGAATCACAAACACAAGGTTTCAGTTTAAGGTTTAAGTTTCATTTCAGTACAAAACTGAAATGAAACTTAAAGCAATCGAATAATCCTACTCAACGCCTGCTGTTCAGGAACAGTGACTAGCTCAGAAGGTGTTGGGAAGGGGGGAGGCAGATAGTTTTATTTCTTGCAAGCCTCTCCACCCCTGGTGCGTGGAAGTCTGCTCCTCAGTGACTAGTACTACCCCTCCCTGTCACCTTACAGTGAACCTTTTTTTGCCACCCGAACTCACCCGAATGCGAGCCGAACTGACCAAACTGTTCAGCCATTTCGCCATTCGGTGTTCGGTTCTGTTCGGTATGTTCGGGTTCGTGTTCGTGTTTGGTTGTCCGAACAGGCCGAGTTCGGGTCGAACTCCGAACCGCGTTCGCCCATCCCTATTTTCCAGGACTCCAAAGGTCAGTCCTGGGCGATTGTGAGGGGGACTGAATAACTTGCCACCCTTTAAAAAATAAAGTTTGCAGTTGTAACAAAGTGGAAGAACACCACTCCAGTACATCTGCAGCAGCCAGTTAACACCTATCAGTCTTGTCCATACAACAAGGGTCCACAAAGAGGCATTCTTGGTTGCTACCCCAGTATTGTGGAACTTCCTTTCCCCGGAGGTTCTCCAGAGCCCGAGCCTGAGCATATTCTGGAGGTGGTGCAAAACTTTCCTTTTTTGCAAAGCGTTTGGCAGGTGGGGATATGGGTTGGAATGGGTGGATTTTGGGGGTGACGGTAGGGATTTTCAGGGGATTTTATTGTACTGTATTGTATTTTTATCATGTGTGTTGTTTATTTCTGTAAACCATCTCGAGCTTTCCTGGAAGGGCAGGGTATACATTTAAATAAATAAATAAAATTAAATAAAAATAGGAGAAAGTTATGCTGGAGATAATAGCACTGTTTCTGCATGAGTTTCCCTCTGTACAAAACATAAAGAGAAGGATACACAGACTCCTCAAAACAGACACATCTCAAAACTAAAATACACAGCTTAAACTATGTAGGAAGAAATATTTGTGACTGAGGGCAGATTCATATGAACAAAACAAAACTCATTTTACAAAGTCAAATTAATTTTTGCAGTTTTACTAGCTCACTTTGTTATTAATAATAATAAACTTTATTGCGGGGCCAGTAGGCCATTGCAAACACAAACATAAAAGACAAAACAAACAGAAACACAAGCCAAAACAACACAAATATGTACCGTAACCAAATAATTAAATATATAGACAAACCATCAGCCCAAACAACAAGCATTAGATAGTAAATACAAATATGCCCGGTAGGCAAACAAAGGAATACCCAACTAGAATCAGAGACCAGGGTCAGGTAGTCTAGGAACCTCCCTCCCATCTTCCTTACATATGGTGGACTCCCTCCCCTTTCTTGATACCAGGACCTTATAAAGGAAGAGGGCCATATCCCTGGTTTTTGTTCCTTCCCGGCCAGATAATAGCGAAACCAGTGCCTGTTGGTCACTCAGGGACGGGTTCAGATAAGGCAAAATCCACTTGGTGCGTAAGCCTGTATATACCATTCACAGTGCAATACAATATGCTTCATAGTGTCTGGGACCCGTAGCGTACAGTCACAGGGGAGAGCTAGCAAATGCCTCCCCTTGAATCGACCCTCCATAGCACCAGAGGGGAAAACACACAGCCTAGCCATAGCAAAACATCTGCGAGCTTGAGGGCTCAACTGATGGAATAAATACAATGCCGGGGCAAGGGGGTACTCGTACAGCTCCATGACCAATGTCAATGAGATCATGCCTCTGAGGGTGGCGATCTCCTCCTGGGAGGAGATATCAGCCAGCCTTTGGAAAAAAAGGGCCCTAATGGCCCCAAAACCCAGTGAATAAAGGGCATCAAGTGCAAGACCCATATGGCAGAGCCTAGCCCTCACCTGGCTAACCCAGGCATTATCCTCAGCTAAGACCAGGGTGGCCAATGGGGCAGTGCGGCAAAAGTGTAACTTTAGCTAGTACCCTATAGCCAAGCACCAGACCTGAGTCTCAATGGGAGAAAACCCGCATTCTCTGCGGAGGGCCACATTAGGGGCATGTTTGGTCACCGTAAGGAGGGACCTTAGGAACTTAGTCTGGACCCTTTCTAGTAATATAGACTTTCCCGCGCCCAAAATTGGGCCCCATAAAGAAGTTGCCCCAGACATTTGGCCTTGAAAACCTGGATGGCCGGAGTTACCAAGTATCCCCCTGTAGACCTGAAAAAATTACATATTGACCTAGAAATTAGTTTGGCCTGGCCAATAGCCGCCTGCAAGTGCCCTGTCCAAGACCCATTGGCCTGGAAGACCATCCCCAGATATCTATAGGAAGTGACCTGTTCCAACTTGTGGGACCCTATGGCCCAGTTGTGGATCTTTTGTTTGCGGGAGAAGTGCATGACTTTGGTTTTAAGATAGTTTATCTCCAGTAAATTCTGGACGCAGAAGGAGTGTAACGCTGTAAGCTGTCGGGTCAACCCCAGACGGGATCTAGCCAACAGAATGGTATCGTCTGCATAGAGTAGTATGGCCACCTCTTGCGTTCCTAATCTCGGCGGACAATTACTAGAAGAGGTGACCAGAGAGATAAGGCCATTCAGGTAAAAGTTGAATAGCGCTGGGGCCAGCACACACCCCTGCTTAACTCCACGTCGGGTAAAAATCTCCCGTGACTGGGTGCCATTATTATCCATCCTGATCCTCAGAGAGATATTACTATAGAGTCTCTGCATCAGAAGCAGCAACCTCGAATCTATGGAAGTGAGTGAAAACTTTGCCCATAATTGATTCCGCGAAACCAAATCAAATGCTGCACGAAGGTCAACAAAAGCTGCATAGAGACCTGTAGAACACAAATATTNGGCCGCAGTGTCTAGCTGAATTCGCCACAGCCTGGGATCCCGCCGGTGATCCTGGGTCGTGGCACCTGACCAGACATGATTTTTTTTTGTTCCCGCCGGGGATCACTTTCACCACGCTTCTCAGGAAAGTCCCCCAGCTAGCCCGGGAAGCGTGGTTGAAAATGACCCTGTGTGGGTATTGACCGTGGCGAACATCTGGCAGCCGCCAAACAGATGTTCGAGGCACAGTGACCACAGGTGGGTATTCACCGTGGTTCACTGTGATCTTGTAACGTCTGAAATCACCCTATATCTCTCTATCTCTCTCTATATGGGATGGGGAGGGGGAATCACAAACACAAGGTTTCAGTTTAAGGTTTAAGTTTCATTTCAGTACAAAACTGAAATGAAACTTAAAGCAATCGAATAATCCTACTCAACGCCTGCTGTTCAGGAACAGTGACTAGCTCAGAAGGTGTTGGGAAGGGGGGAGGCAGATAGTTTTATTTCTTGCAAGCCTCTCAACCCCTGGTGCGTGGAAGTCTGCTCCTCAGTGACTAGTACTACCCCTCCCTGTCACCTTACAGTGAACCTTTTTTTGCCACCCGAACTCACCCGAATGCGAGCCGAACTGACCAAACTGTTCAGCCATTTCGCCATTCGGTGTTCGGTTCTGTTCGGTATGTTCGGGTTCGTGTTCGTGTTTGGTTGTCCGAACAGGCCGAGTTCGGGTCGAACTCCGAACCGCGTTCGCCCATCCCTATTTTCCAGGACTCCAAAGGTCAGTCCTGGGCGATTGTGAGGGGGACTGAATAACTTGCCACCCTTTAAAAAATAAAGTTTGCAGTTGTAACAAAGTGGAAGAACACCACTCCAGTACATCTGCAGCAGCCAGTTAACACCTATCAGTCTTGTCCATACAACAAGGGTCCACAAAGAGGCATTCTTGGTTGCTACCCCAGTATTGTGGAACTTCCTTTCCCCGGAGGTTCTCCAGAGCCCGAGCCTGAGCATATTCTGGAGGTGGTGCAAAACTTTCCTTTTTTGCAAAGCGTTTGGCAGGTGGGGATATGGGTTGGAATGGGTGGATTTTGGGGGTGACGGTAGGGATTTTCAGGGGATTTTATTGTACTGTATTGTATTTTTATCATGTGTGTTGTTTATTTCTGTAAACCATCTCGAGCTTTCCTGGAAGGGCAGGGTATACATTTAAATAAATAAATAAAATTAAATAAAAATAGGAGAAAGTTATGCTGGAGATAATAGCACTGTTTCTGCATGAGTTTCCCTCTGTACAAAACATAAAGAGAAGGATACACAGACTCCTCAAAACAGACACATCTCAAAACTAAAATACACAGCTTAAACTATGTAGGAAGAAATATTTGTGACTGAGGGCAGATTCATATGAACAAAACAAAACTCATTTTACAAAGTCAAATTAATTTTTGCAGTTTTACTAGCTCACTTTGTTATTAATAATAATAAACTTTATTGCGGGGCCAGTAGGCCATTGCAAACACAAACATAAAAGACAAAACAAACAGAAACACAAGCCAAAACAACACAAATATGTACCGTAACCAAATAATTAAATATATAGACAAACCATCAGCCCAAACAACAAGCATTAGATAGTAAATACAAATATGCCCGGTAGGCAAACAAAGGAATACCCAACTAGAATCAGAGACCAGGGTCAGGTAGTCTAGGAACCTCCCTCCCATCTTCCTTACATATGGTGGACTCCCTCCCCTTTCTTGATACCAGGACCTTATAAAGGAAGAGGGCCACATCCCTGGTTTTTGTTCCTTCCCGGCCAGATAACAGCGAAACCAGTGCCTGTTGGTCACTCAGGGACGGGTTCAGGTAATGCAAAATCCACTTGGTGCATAAGCCTGTATACCACTCACAGTGCAATACAATATGCTCCATAGTGTCCGGGTCCGGGACCCGCAGCGTACAGTCACAGGGGAGAGCTAGCAAATGCCTCCCCTTGAATCGACCCTCCGTAGCACCAGAGGGGAAAACACACAGCCTAGCCATCGCAAAACATCTGCAAACTTGAGGGCTCAACTGATGGAATAAATACAATGCCGGGGCAAGGGGGTACTCGTACAGCTCCATGACCAATGTCAACGAGGTCATGCCTCTGAGGGCGGCGATCTCCTCCTGGGAGGAGATATCAGCCAGCCTTTGGAAAAAAAGGGCCCTAATGGCCCCCAAACCCAGTGAATAAAGGGCATCAAGTGCGAGACCCATATGGCAGAGCCTAGCCCTCACCTGGCTAACCCAGGCATTATCCTCAGCTAAGACCAGGGTGGCCAATGTGGCAGTGTGGCAAAAGTGTAACTTTAGCCAGTACCCTATAGCAAAGCACCAGACCTGAGTCTCAATGGGCGACAACCCGCATTCTCTGCGGAGGGCCACATTAGGGGCATGATTGGGCACCGCAAGGAGGGACCTTAGGAACTTAGTCTGGACCCTTTCTAGTAATACAGACTTCCCCCGCGCCCAAAATTGGGCCCCATAAAGAAGTTGCCCCAGACATTTGGCCTTGAAAACCTGGATGGCCGGAGTTACCAAGTATCCCCCTCTAGACCTGAAAAAATTACATATTGACCTAGAAATTAGTTTGGCCTGGCCAATAGCCACCTGCAAATGCCCTGTCCAAGACCCATTGGCCTGGAAGACCATCCCCAGGTATCTATAGGAGGTGACCTGTTCCAACTTGTGGGACCCTATGGCCCAGTTGTGGATCTTTCGTTTGCGGGAGAAGTACATGACTTTGTTTTTAAGATAGTTTATCTCCAGTAAATTCTGGATGCAGAAGGAGTGTAACACTGTAAGTTGTCGGGTCAACCCCAGACAGGATCTAGCCAACAGAATGGCATCATCCGCATAGAGTAGTATGGCCACCTCTCGCATCCCTAATCTCGGCGGACAATTACTAGAAGAGGTGACCAGAGGGATAAAGCCATTCAGGTAAAAGTTAAATAGCGCCGGGGCCAGCACACACCCCTGCTTAACTCCACGTCGGGTAAAAATCTCCCGCGACTGGGTGCCATTATTATCCCTGTCTCTTATACACATCTAGATGTGTATAAGAGACAGGACAATTACTAGAAGAGGTGACCAGAGGGATAAAGCCATTCAGGTAAAAGTTAAATAGCGCTGGGGCCAGCACACACCCCTGCTTAACTCCACGTCGGGTAAAAATCTCCCGCGACTGGGTGCCATTATTATCCATCCTGATCCTCAGAGAGGTATTACTATAGAGTCTCTGCATCAGAAGCAGCAACCTCGGATCTATGGAAGTGAGTGAAAATTCTGTCTCTTATACACATCTAGATGTGTATAAGAGACAGAGCATACATTTTGCTGACCACACTAAGGAGGCTAATAGGTCTGTAGTTTCTGGCCTCATCGGGGGAACCCTTCTTAAAAATCAGGACTATCTCTGCCTGGGACCACCCTTCTGGGAGCTCCCCAGATTGGTTGATGCCAGTGAATAGGGCAGCCAGGGCCCTAGCCCACCAATTCTTATTAACTTTAAAGAGATCCGATGGAAGGCCATCGGGTCCAGCCGCCTTCCCCCTTTTAGGACCGGACTTTGTTATTATTCACACAGCATAGCAAAGCAAACCAATTCACTACTGGAGCAGTCAGTTCTCAGTAGTGAAGTTAAGAAAGTGCATCGTTCCTTCATGCGGCAGGGAACATGTGAGAGGAAGAGAGGAACCTAGAGTTCAAGGCAGAAAAAGCACTGCGAGCGGCAACTTGGGAATGATTTGTACTCCATGTTCTGTGTCCAAGCAATCACAGAAAGGGTTCATATTTCTATGTTCTGAACAGCACCAGGTCACACTACTGGTGCTATATAAATGTTTATAATAAAATAAAATAATAATAATAATAATAATAATAAATAATTAATTACAAGGTACTTCAGTTTAAAAAGCAATGTGTGCTCATCATTGCTTTAGAGTAAACACTTTGGATCCTACTGTGGAATACTGTTGCTTGATACGTGAATGATAGCGAGGTACAAGTGAATAAAGAAGCACTTAATCGATTTAGCTGTGCATGAGAATGTGTCCTCGCTGATATGCATATTTTGTATGTGTGCTGGTATTTTGAACACACATGCCTACATTAGAAATAAAAATTCAATAATTATCTTGTGAAAGCTAAGCTATTCCAAAGCACTTGGAAGCTGCAAGCATCAAAGGATATTTACTTATGAAATTCCTGGGCAGAAACACACACAAGGTTTTTATAGCTGTACTGTCCAAAAAGTAGGGCTGTTGAAATAAAATTCATGTAACTTTAGCTGAAAGTTTCAAAACCTGTTGACATTTTTGACATAAAGAGTTTTGTCAAAATGACAGATTTTGAGAGGTTTTGCCCAGCTCTGGTAATATGAATTAAATGCCTTCATCACAATGACATTTAGGTACCACATGTACCATTTATGAGTCCCACAGTTGCTGCCTGAAGAGCCCTACTCAGCTGATTGGAAGGGATCATTCCATCATACCTCCATTTCCAAGTGGAGCTGCTCTTACTTGCCTGCCATTCTAACAGGTTGGTGCAAAAGATGAGATGGCCTAAAGTGGGGAAGACAAACTCATCTTTATCTTGGGTGGTTAGGAAACTTCTGGTTTATCAAATCACATTTTCTAGATAAGAAGTTATGGTACAACTAGGGAGAAAAGAAAAGGTGGGCTGGAGGTTTTCTGATCCCCTCCACAAATAAATCACTGTTGGAGGAGCAGCCTAAGCACCCAGAAAGAGGAATCTGCTTTGAAACGAGAACAGGCTCCTTCCTCTGGTGACAGCCACCCCCGCCCCGTCAGTGAGGGACGGGCTGCAGGGGGGAGAATGGAACCACTCACGGCTCTCCTGGAAGGGAACGTGCTTGAGACAGACAGGCTGGTTGACAGGTTGAAGCTCATACTTTCATGCAAATCTTCCCGCCCTCGCAAGTGAACAATTGCTATTCCCCAGCCCAAGAAGCAGCCGTTTTGCTGCCACAAAGCGAGGGAAGAGCCACAGAATTTCTTTAGCCTCTCCTTGCTGTCAGCGACACAGCAGCAGCAGCCCCACCTAGCTAGGATGAAGGCAACTTTGAAGGTATTGATATTGAGCCCGGGGGAAGATGCTCTTGGTCCAGCCATTTCCTCCTCCGTCCCACACCCTCTCTCTGGTCCCCCCTCCCATTAATTCCCCCTTCCTAACGGGACAGATTTTAGGGCTTGGGGGTGGTGGGGATTTGGGTGCTTTGGGGAATAGACAGCACAGACACTCAGGAGGGAGGGAAAAGAAGGACCAGAGTTTAGGTACTTTGGGAGAGGAGATGGGCCCAGACAAGCACTGGACTCAGGGGGAGGGGGTGCCCGGGGGCTGGGTGACTGACCAGTCTTTGGCGCCCTGGCGATGCGCTTGGGTACCGTGGAGCTGGGTGAAGAGGAAGCCCTCGGATGGTTGGGGGTGATTCCAAGGCGGAAAGGGCGGCTTTGCCGGCTGAGTGCCTGCTGCTCCTGCGGCCGCCGGGTGGTGGCTCTGGCTGCGCTGCCTGCTCCCTCCCTCCCTCCCTCTCCTGGCTGGCTCCCGCCTCCCGGACCCGCAGCCAGCGCGCTGACCCACGGGCCACAGGCAGCGCCAGCAGCGGCGGCGTCGGCGGCACCTCGGTTGGGCAGGGCTGTTGGTGTCTCTCGCCGCCCTTTCCTGCCTCCATCCTCCTCCGACGGCCCCTCGCCATTTTCAGCCGGGAGCGGCGGCGCTGGCGGGACTTTGCTGAAAGTTTGGCGGAGGGGTGGGGTGGGAGAGATCAGTGCGGCGGTGCAGCGGCTGCCAGCTTCTCACCCGGCCTCTCTCTGTCTCCTCCTGCCGCGGGAAGTTCTCGATGAGCGCCCCACCGGTGATCCGGCCGCCCAGCCCCCTGCACCCAGCGGCGGCGGGGGCTGCTCCCGGCGGCGGCGGCATCTCCTTCCACCTCCAGATAGGACTGAGCCGGGAGCCGGTGCTGCTGCTGCAGGACTCCTCGGGGGAGTTCAGCCTGGCGCACGTCCGGGAAATAGCTTGCTCCATCGTGGACCAAAAGGTAAGAGCCTGAGGATCCCCCCGTCTCCCAAAGCTCCAATCCTAGCCCACCCCCCTCGCTGCTTGGGGATCCGATGGAAGAGAGGGCAGCTCAGCTCCCTTCCCGCCGCTGCCCCCTTCCTTCTTCAGACTTACCCCCAGCGGGCAGTGAGACCGGAGAGAGCCTGTACGAGGCGCTCAGTCTGGGATCGCCACGCGGGAAACCCCCCCTTCCCATCCCCCCGTGACTCCACAGCAACCCCCGAGTTTGGGGAGGGGGAGAGGGGACTCTCTGTGTTCTTTCCGAAAAGCGAGCCTCTCACCTGTCACACATGGGGGAGGCAGGGATCGTGGACAGCTGTCAAAATAACGCGGCTGGCCCCACGGCCCCCGCTGGGGAAGGAAACTTTCCACTTGGTAAAGCCAAACATCCTGCAGCGGCTCAGATGCCAGCTCTCGCAGGCAGCCCGTGCCCGGCCATGCAAGGAGCCTTTTCCCCAGGTCTCTGTAACACACGATCCGGGCTCTCACCTTGCCAACGGAGCCCCTCCTCACCCCCTATTATATGGCACTTTAATGCAGGGCAACCGGCCTCTGGAGAGGCTAGGGGGCAAGGTTTCTGCTTGTGGGTTGTAACATGATCGGAGTTGTGAGAAGGGAGGATAAACCACAGAGAGCTATTGTCCTGTTCTCTAGTCAGCCGCTGTCAACATCATCAGCAAGCGCTACTGAAACACTGAGCGGTGGAAAGCATTTTAGGTGGGGGACAGCTTGAGCTGGGTGCAAATGGCAGTGATAATGAGTGCAGCAGGCGCCAGTCTGCGGAGGACAAAGGGATGTGGGAGCGGACGGGGCTCTTTGGAATGGGCCGGTGCTGAATTTCAGTCTGGGGAATTGGCAGGTGACCTCTACGCATAATGAGTCTAATTGAATCGCGCCCTCTGTCAGCAGCCCTTCTCAGCTCTCCAGTCTTAGGACCGCTCAGTGCACCGGGGGCGCCTGGCAAGTGCCAGAAATCAGTGGGTGAGGAAGCACTAACGTCACACTCTTTGCAAAAATGACACTGTTTCTCTCTCTGCCCTGTGGCTCTGAGAAAAACCCATTGCCGGCCTGACAGCACAGAGAAAAAAAGTTGAGACAACTGGCCTCAAAGCACTGCTGTATAAACCAAAAACAAAACAAAAATAGAACAACTTTCCCCCCTCTAACCTTTTGACTATAGGGTGCCAAATTTTCAAAAGTGCCTATCTCCCTTAAGCCCCATTGACCCTAGGAATCAGATATTGTAAGAGTAGTTGGTTAAAAAAACCTAGACAGGTGAGCAACATCTTGTACGTTTCATGTTATATAGATTCCATAAACATAGAAGTTTTAAAGTTTCCCTTATTTTATTGTCCAAGTTAATAAACTGGCCTGTAAACATGGTTTGAACATGTTAGTTTAGTTTGAATGAGGCACAACAGGAGCACAAGTGTCTGTCGGATTGAGGCCTATGCATACCACAGTTTAGAAGGAGAGGTAATCTGCTTTGATGTGCATATTTGGTTAATTAAATTATGTAAGGAAGAGCATTATTTTGTATATTCTTCTAATATTTATTTTCAATGCTAGACAGAAGCAGATGGCTTTCTGTGTAGAAGCCAGGCATGAAATACTTCTTTGTATTCAACCATTCATAACATATTGTACTGGTAATAATGGAAATGCACTCACATCACTGCATCCATTGTTCATAGTTTTCTGTGTATGGAATAGTGTGTTTATTTAATCTTTTTGTGATATTCTGGTTTGAAATATATTATTACACAACATCATTATATTGAGTGTTTTTGCACACACATTTCTCCTGCATGTTTGCTGTTACATCCTGAACTTTCTGTATGGCTAAACCACTCACCCAGATCTTAAACATCTGGCTCTTTGAACTTCTGCATAGAACTTCTCCCAGAACTTTTGTATGTAAAAAGTTCTGATAAACTGCTTTGCTCCAGGCAGCTGTGGTCACTTGGTTTCCATGGCAGCCCCTCACATCTACAGCTGCGGCTACTTTAGGCTGCCTCAGGGTAGTGCTTTTGTGAAGCATGCATCCAGGAACTGCCTCAGGGCAGTNTGCTTTTGTGAAGCATGCATCCAGGAACTGCCTCAGGGCAGTGTGTGTGTGTGTGTGTGTGTGTGTGTGTGTGTGTGAGTGTGAAGAATGCATCTGGAACTTACTTGTAAGCCCAGAAGATTGAAAGACCAGCACTTTAAGGTGTGTATAAAAATGCCCATTGTCTACTGAGAGAGCTAAACAAAACTATTTAGTTGTCCTGCGTTCTAATGTGGACCTTATGGAAGTTTTGAGACTCTGGTCCCACTGAATTTAACAGAAGCTTTTCTATTGACCTTAGTGGGTCAGGATATCACCCATAGCTCATTATAATTGCCTCAGGTTGCAAAGACAAACTGTAATAGTGAGATACTAAGTTTAGTGAGAGTTGACTCAAATACATTCAGCAACTGTAACATGTAACTTCCTTTTCTTTTATGAAGTATCCTGAAATATGGAATGATCTTCCATTGATCCATAAGAACTCAAGATCTGAGGACCAAATTAGAATGCGCTCAGTCAGTGCCAAGTTTTATTTATATGTTTATTTATTTGACTTGCACCACAGTAGTCACCACCCCCTCTCCACCGATTTTTGGGAATAGAATCACCTGTTTTACTGGCAATTTCCATCTTTCTGATTAAGATTCATTTATATGGACAACAATTTGTTTTCCTTTAGGTCCCAGTCTTACATGTACATAACTTTACTCATGCTAGTAGTCCCAACCACATATCTCCCATATCTCAATCTTGATGTATTCTGGACATAACTTTACATCCCCATTCTTTATTTTGGATGTGGTTTATGCCTTTCCCTCCCTTATCTGGACACAACTCTAGTTAGGGCAAAAAAACACATCCATGGGAGATTATACTGTATATATGTGTGATGGGCACCAGGGGCACACCCCTAGGCCTCCAGTCTGTACCTGGGGAGGCGGGGATCCCGGTGAGGGGCTGGAGAGAATAGAGGACGTAGAGGCACCGCGGCCACAAGCGGGAGGGTGTGGCGCAGCAGGGGCCGGAAGCAGGGGGAAGATAAAGAGCATGCGGTGATCGCCGAGAGGCGGCAGGATGACAGAGTCAGCAGGCGAGCGGTGGAGTTGCCTGATGAAGGGAAGTACCCTTTAGAACCGGACAGGGGTCAGGAACTTTGACAGGGAGAAGCCTGTGAGGGAATGAGGCTTCTATCCCTGTGAGGGACCTAAGACTGGGGAAGTGGGGGGAAGGGTAGGCCCAGGCAATTGCTTGTGAGGAACAGCCTGTCAAGAGGGCAGGGTGTTGTCCCTCTCCCTCACAAGGCTCCCCTGGAGAACAAGGGGGCCTCCCTGCCCCATTGGCTCTGGGTTTGGAAGCCAGTGGGGCACAAGTGTAGGGGGGGCATCACAATATGACTAACATACACAAATGTATTTTTGCTGTTACTGTAAATTAAGTGTACAAATAATGTTCTTCTGAAAGCACATTAGAAGCAATGGTTATGGTGACAACCTCTTTTTGCAGTTGATAAGACTAGAATTCCAAGATTTTTTTAGAGAGAGGATGTGGTTTCTGTGATGGTCCAAAAAGTAATAGATGGAGACAAAGTAGTTCAGATGATATCGTTTATTGGACCAAGTTCAGGTGATGAGGGTGTGCAAGCTTTTGAGCCACAAAGGATTCTTCATCAGGCAAGTTAGAAGAGAAACTGCAAGACAGGTATGTGTGTATATATATAACACACACACATGAACACGTATTAGGGAAGGTGCTGGCATTCAAATATAAATAACAGAGAAACAAGCTGCAGCTTTGTTACTTATTCCTTTATTTTATTCATTGCAGCTTATTTCTTTGTTGTTTGTATTTGAATGCGAGCACCTTCTATAATGTGTGTTCATGTATATATACCTGTCTTGCAGTTACCAAGAAATCCAGTCCTCAAAGATTCTCTAGGCACAAGCCCTTTTGAAAAGAATGGGGCTTGAAATTCTAGTGTCAATTGAATGCTTTGAGGATCAGAACCTTAATCATGAATTTTGTCTAGCTTATTAGGCTATTAAAACCTAGCTGCTGTTCTTTTATGGTGACCCTAAGCTTACTCCAGTTATGGAACTACTTACAGATATAAAATTGATATGTAACTTTGCCTCAGTTTAAGGTCATTAAGGACGTTTGTGGGCAAATCCTTGTGATTATACAGTCTTATAGAAGCTGATGGATATTTATGCAGTCCTCGCCACAGGATAAGGACGACCATAGTTTATGCACTGAGAATATCCTACTCAAGTCAATAGCAGTGATCATAGTCAAGCCTGATGGGAGTAGGGAAAGAGAATACAATTGTACTGGGGGGGCAAAAATTACAAGAATTTTCTTTCGTAATGAGCATTACTAATAAGTGCAAGTAACATATGTGTACACATACTGTGAAGTACCATTATCCTCTCCAGAACTGGATTTCAAAACTTATGACAGGTGTGGGAAGCAGGGTCCCGCAGATACCAAGAGAAACTCAGGCCCCAAATTTCTTTTAACAAGCCTGCTCATAGTGAATAAATGTAAGCACATATCTAAGTTTGTTAGGCTCAGGCATGTGTTTGCACTTGCAGCATGTAGATAATGTACAGGCATGTATGTAATGATAACAAATGAAATACCAAAACATATAGATGTCGTTCGTTTAAAAATAAATAAATGAGGTTACATCAACATTTTCGGGTTTAAATTAGAGCTGCAACTGGGCACCTGAAAAATCCAGTGTGCCTGAATCAACTCGGCCCCATTTGGGTAATATCGATGTCCGAACAGGATCCAACGGGCTGCTTGAACGTGCCAGCTGGCCTTTGAAAGTGCCAGGCCCCAGCCAGGACCACAGCAGAGCCCAGCTCCAAAGTGGTCCAAACTAGGGTTGTAAGTTTCAAAGTACACTTCCTCTCTCCCCCTCCACGACTGTGCCTCTCACCTGATGTGAGGTCCCAGCCATGGCCTGTCTCTTTCAAAGGCTGGCCAGTACTTCTCCTCCACAGTGTCTCTCACCTGTGAGGTGTTATGGGAAGGGAAGCAGCTCAGCTGGCCTTTGAAAGCAACAGGCCCACGCTGTGACTGCTGCAGCATCGGGTTTTGCAGAGGTCCCAGTCAGAAGTTGTAAGTTTCAAAGGCTGCTCCCCACCAAAGTTCCTCTGAACTGAGAGATGCTGTGGTGGGAGGGGGAAAGCACCAACTGGCCTTTGAAAGTGACAGGCCCCAGTTGGGACGCCTCTGCAGCGATTCCAGCTGGGGCTTGTCACTTTCAAAGGCCACTTCCTCCCTGCCAAAGCATCTCTTAGGCGAGAGGTGCTGTGGCGAGGGGGGGGACAAGTGCCAGCCTTTAACTAATATTTGTACCCTATACAGTCCCCGCACGCAAGTGTTTAGGGATAGATACCTCCCCCTTAAGAAGGATTTTCCTTGCCATTTTTTTGCATAAAGACAAATTAATTTGGTTGCTTCATCAATCTGATTTAAAAATTGTTCGTAATTTGGCAATTTTTGCATTAAAACTGGAAGGTAAAGGTAATTGTTAAGGATAAGTTCTGTTTGTAGTTATGTTCTACTGTGTTTAAAATGGGGGCTGGTACTCCCGCTTAGGGAATTTTATAGTTTTTTAACATTTATGTACTGGTGGATGGCGAGAGCTGAACCAGATTAATACAAATTTGAATTTTTAATTACCCTATGCAGTACTAGTTTAAATGAACACAACAGAACTGCTTTTTCAAGCTAAGGCCTGATGAAAAGGAGCACGTTACAGCAAAGTGCAGCAAGGCTATATTTGTTAGATATTCAAAGCTAGCAATTTAGAAAAAAAATCTTCATAATTTTCTGTCAGTGCTTTTAATTAATTAATTAATTTATTTTACAATCACTAAAATTAAGATCCTATATGTATAAGATACTGTGAGAAATACAGTGGGCTTACCATATATTTTAGGCAAGGCTTTTCTTTAGCTGAAACTATTTATTTTAGCATCTCAGGAGGATATCTTCAAAGTACTTCATTTTAATGGGAGTGCTTTGAGGACTAAGCTGCCTGTTTGTTGTGTCACTGTTTTGCAGTACTGAGCTTCTTTGTTTCTGCAGAATTTGCATACTGTGATAGCAAATAAGAATGCAGGCATAGTCAGAGATAGTTTAATTTTTTTTTTTAGAGATTTTTAATTCTCTTGCAGACAGGTTTGAATTTGATAATTTAAACACAGATCTTAGGATCAAACTCTGAGTGGTATTTCAGTACCTCCACAGGAAAAGGAGCAGCCAGCAACAGTAAGACTACTGATCCTTGTCTACCAAATATATGACCCCCTTGTAGACCTTTTTGGTGAAATTTGCAAATGGAATGCAAATTTGAATTCACAGTTGCAAATTTGTAAAATTAGTTGACTATTCAAATTGCTCTGAATAGCCATTGCAGCCCCTAGCTACTATGCAATCTCAGGGTAAAAATAGATGTCACAGTGGCCTGCTTTAGCCTGGACCCACTGGCACGTGTGTTCATGTGCCACCAGATGTTGGCCTGGGACTGACCCGCGGTGGACAGGTAGCTAGGATGCAGCACGGGATAACGCAGCCTGGACTAAGGACCACCCATATGGGCGAGTGCGGGTCAACGTGGGCTAGCATGCTTGTTCGGCCCTGCCATCCCTGCCACAGGGCCGGGGCTGCCATGGCTGGTCACCATGGCTGTTCATTGTGGCAGGGCACTGGGAACAGGGCGGGGCCGGGGCCAGTTTCCTGCATGTCTGTTGAGCTCCCTGTCCTACCCAGGGCATGCAGGTGGCGGAGGGGAGGGGTGGCCGCTGTTTCCTGTCTCGGGCTGGGTCAGAGAGCCACTGCATCATCCACGTCAGTTTTACACTCACACTGGCACACTTTTGCTCCTGTGATGAGGAATCGTAGGGTGTGCTATATGCAGGGGCGTAGCTAGGGTGGATTGGGCCCCTGGCCAAGAAGTCAAGATGAGCGCCCCTCTTTGTGTCCTGCTGGCGGGCCTGGGGGCGCTGCTATCAAACACACAAGACACCCAAAATGCAGCCAGCTTATTAGCACATTATGCCATGCAAAGAGCCATATATAACCAGTTCAGTTGTGCCCCCATAATCAATTCACGCCCCCAACCCATAACCAGTTCATTTGCCCCCCCACCCCAATACAATCAATTCATGCTGCCCCCCACCCATAACCATTTCTGCCCCCAACCCATAACCAGTTCATTTGCGCCCTCGGGGTAGCATGAATTGATTATATGGGGGGCAAAAATGAACTAGTTATGGGGTGGGGGTTTAAAGACAGTATTCCTTAGCAATAACTTCATTAACAAGAGTTAGTGAAATAGCAGCCATAATAATGTCAGAACCATATTTGCAGATTTTCCAAGATAGAATAGATATTGCTTTACATCCTAAATTCCTAGCTAAGATAGTATAGGTAAGACACTTGTGAGAATGTGGCCCATTTTACACAGGCCTCTTCCACCCATGAACATGCAGATTACTGCGTGTTCATGGGTGGGGGAGCCCCGTGTGAACAATGTGGTTCCTGCGGTGAGTAGGGGTGCACATGTCCACCTAACATGCATCCCCCCTCACCCCCCACTCGTCTCCACGCACGGAGCAACCGGGGAAAATGGCGGTTGCTCCATGGGTGCGGATGAGTGAGGAGTGAATGGGGATGCATGTGTGGCCATGTGCATGCCCTGCCCATGCTCCAGCATGCCCACAGACCCCCCACCTGGCAGAGCCATGTAAAAAGGGCCTGTGAGGAGCCACTCGAAGAAGAACAGAAGGTTGCTGCCTTGTAAACAAGGTTCTTCGAGATGTCTTCTAATATTTTTACAACACCCACCCTTTCTTATATTGGAATTTTCTTATATTCCTAGAAAGGGTTAGAAGGAACTGTCATTCTGAGGGGGAGAGCACTTTTTATACTAGAGGAGCTCGAGACCATCACGTGGTCTATTATTTGAATATGGAGAGTATACACAACCCAGTTGTGAGAATGTTGGGAGCCATCTTGAAGAACCTTCTTTACAAGGCAACAACCTTGTGATCACTGGATGGGGAGGAGTTTGTTTCAATCGGTGTCCGGGCTCCTGCTGCTGCAGCTGCTGCAGCACTACTAACTGGCAGAGGCAGGTGAGGGATGGGGACCCCCCCCCATGATGTGGGGGTTCCTTGCACCCAGACCTCCTCCAGCCCAGCCTAGGCACGGGGCTGCCCCTGCGGGGCCAGGCAGCAGCCCCTGGGACCTAGAGGTCCCCAGCTTTATGCCGGGTTCGCTCAATGGACGCTATGCCCCTGGCTATATGTGGGTCCACAGTAAACCAGTATATGCGTATTATTATTATTATTATTATTAAACATTTATAAAGCGCCAGTAACAACCTGGCGCTGTACAGAACATATAATCAGCTGCGGTCCCTACCTGTGGCTTACAATCTAAAAGACAAGGAGGGGGAGACAAGGAGAGGGGACAGCGGGAGAGACATGGGAGAAGACAAACAAACATTCAGGCGGATGCGAAGTCTCAGGTGCGTGTACTTGGCTTGGTTACAAGGTGGTCGGTAGCAGCAGTCAGCAGAGGAGGGCTGACAGTAAGAGCAAGGGGAAAGACTAGAGGGCATTGGGAAAGGCAGCATGGAAAAGGTGGGTCTTGAGGAGGGATTTGAAGGAGCGGAGGGAGGAGGCGAGGCGGACGTCGGCAGGGAGGGAGTTCCAGGCATGCGGGGCAGCGAGGGAGAAGGGACAAGTGTAAATTTTTCTTTTTGGTTGAATAGCGAAGCAAGAGAGAATCTGGTCCTGGCACACCATCTGTCAAGTAAAATATTGTTTAGAATGATTTATAAATTTACTGTGGTGTTGTCAATGGCTTCTGCACTTGGATGTCATTAAATTTCCACAATACTGAATTTTCTGTTGTAATTTTCAAAATAGACCACCCATTAACAAAAAATCCAAACAAATTAAACCACTTTGATCACCACTTTGATCAGAGTTGATCAAAGATGTTTGTTATAGCCAGAGCAGTGCATCCATTATGTATAGAATCTGTTTGTTTTTTTTAGAATATTTAGAATTTAGGCATATGTTGTTAATCAGAGGTATCTTTAACAGCACAGTCGTCCAGCTGTTCAGCACTGGTACTAGCTCTTGCAATCACTGCAAATCCTTTTTGTTTCAAGGGGACTCAGACCAGAGTGAAGTGCTCTCACTGGTGCTATAGAATCAGAGGATCACTATGTAAGAGATGTCTGCTGTGTCTGATTTATCACTGGCTCTGTTCTGGAGATAGACTTTTTATGGACCCATAGGATGTTCCAGAGTTTCTGAAGCCATGCACTGTAGCTCATGGAAATAAGCTTAAATAGATGCAGTCTAATTAAGCTTGCATAGTCTTCATGACCATCACTAACCAATCTAGTTCTAAGGCAGCTAGAATTCTGGTGGGTCTTAGCCCCACCTGTAAGGAGAAGGGAGATTTATCTCTGGAGAGGTATTTAATATTTAATAAAAATTAAAGCTTTCTTCTCTCCTACAAAGCTTTTTTAAAAACTATCACAAAAACATCAGCAAATTGTTCACTTGGGAGGGACATTCTTTAGTCCCTGATCTACATAAAAGTTCCTGAAATAAGCAAGACTCTGGAAATGGTCTCTACCGCAGTTCAGGTGGTTAAAGGGCAGCTAATGGGGACAGAGGCTGTGGAGGGTACATGCTTTCTTCACAATAAAAAGAGGAGTGAAGGATATAGATGCAAGTATATTTTCACTTCTGTAACTAATAAACTTGCTGGGTAAAAGTGTGTGTATGTGCATATCTGTATTGTACATTAGAATCTGCCTGCCACTTTATTCTGGAGAACAAATATGGTTTTTTTTAATAGACTATTTCACAAATAGCATTTTTCGGGTTCTTCAACCCTCCGCTCTAAATTGAGTCTCTCTCTCTCTTATAATCATGTATACCCTGAAAAAACCCACAACCTAGGTCATTATCTTTCATTTGCATTTAAGTGGGATGAAGTACTCAATCTTTAATTTTATTTATTTATTTATTTGGATTTCTACTCCCACCCTACCCCCCAAGGATCAGGGTGGCTTACATAAAACACTGCATAAAAGTAAAACTCATAAAACAATAAAAGACACCCATCCATAAAACGATGACAGATACCCACCCACCCAATTCCACCCTAAACCAAAAAATTATCCATGCCTGTTGAAAGCCTGGCCAAGTAAATATGTCTTACGCTGCCTTTGGAAGATGCACAAACTAGGGCTTAGATGAACCTCCAAAGGAAGGGAGTTCCAAAGCTGTGGAGCAGTCACTGAGAACACCTTTCTGCGAGCCTGGGTCATACAGAGCTGGGACAATGATGGAACATGCAAGAGGTTGTTCTTGGCTGATCTTAGGGGTTGTGAAGGGACATAAGGAGGAAGGCAGTGCTTCAGATATATAGGGCCCAGGCCATTTAGGGCTTCATAGGTCAAAACCAGAATTTGAATTGTGCCTGGAATGCTATTGGCTCCTGACAACTAACCCCCATCAAGAATGCTGATGACACTCAACTCTACCTCTCCTTTTCCATCGACCCAGGCCATGCAGTCTCCTTATTTTCCCAGTGCCTGTCAGCTGTGGGGGCTTGGATGAGGTCGAGTCATCTGCAATTGAATCCCGACAAGATGGAGGTGATGTTGGTGGGCAAGGGCTTGGGGAGCCTGGGGTTGGTTGAATCTCCTCTTGTTGAGGGGGTTTTCCCCCCCATGGTCTCTCAAGTGCGGAGTCTGGGTGTGCTCCTTGATTCGCAGCTCAGCTTGGAATCTCAGGTTGTGACCGTGGCAGGGAGTGCGTTTCGGCAGTTATATCTTGTCTGGCGGCTTCGGCCGTATCTCTCAGACTCCGACCTCGCCACTGTCATCCATGCCTTCATCACCTCGAGGCTGGATTACTGCAACGCGCTCTACGTGGGGCTGCCCGAGAAGCTGGTCCGGAGGCTGCAGCTGGTGCAGAATGCCGCGGCCCGTCTCCTGACGGGGGCGGGTCGCAGGGAGCACATGACACCAGTGCTCCGGGCTCTGCACTGGCTGCCTATAAAGCACCGGGCCAGGTTCAAGGTGCTGGTTTTAACCTTTAAAGCCCTTCACGGCCTGGGCCCTGCTTATCTGCGGGACCGCCTCACTCCCCATGTGCCCGTGCGACCCTTGAGATCATCCGTGGGAGCCTTTTTGGAGGTTCCCCGGGCGAGGCAGGTGGCCACCAATGTTAGATCTTTTTCGGTGGCCGCCCCTGTGCTGTGGAATTCGCTCCCGGAGGAGGCTCGGCTGGCTCCCACTCTCCTGCTGTTCCATCAGGCTTTTGGCGAGGGGTACGGGTGGGGTGGGGTGGGGGTGGGGTTTCCCCCCACATATTGTATTTTTAAATTGTTTTAAAATTGTATACTGTTTTAATTAATGTCGTTCGCCGCCCCGGGCTGTCCTGTGGGCAGGAGGGGCGGGATATAAATTTTAAATAAATAAAATAAATAAATAAGAAGTGGGCTGCCGTGTTCTGCATGAGCTGCACCCCCAAACGGTCTCAAGGGCAGCCTCATGTAGAACATGTTACCATAGTCCAGCCTTGAGGTAATGAAGGCATGGATGAAGGTGGCCAGATCTATATCTGAAAGAAATGGACAAAGCCTTCTCACCATATGGAGTTGGTGAAAGGCACTCCTGGCCATAGCCGCAACCTGATATTCCAGACGCAGCTTGGGTTTCAGGATCACCCCTGGGCTGTGAACCTGAGTAACCAGGGGAGGCTGGAATCCATCAGTGATGGGCATTCCAATCCCCCAGAGTCACAGGGCCGGCCAGCCATCATCATTTCAGTCTTATCAGGATTCAACTTCAGTTGGCTCACCTGCATCCCTGTCACCAATGGCAGCCAGGCGCTGAGTAAGCACTGAGACTGCAGGTCCTGGGTTGGATGAAAAAGACAAATAGTGTAATCTGCGTATTGATGGCGATACACCCCAAATCTACACACAGTCTCACCCGGGGCCTTAGGTACACATTGAACAGGAGGGAAGACAAGATGGAACTTTACAGGACTCCACAAGTGAGGGGCGTGAGGATGATCCCATCACCATCCGCTGAGAACTCCCTAATAGGAATGAGCAGAACCACTCGAGCCGTGCCATGAACCCCTGCCAGGTCCCACAGTCACGTTATCAACCCCTCATTTTTTTACCTGTTTTTTATATGGCCGTTTTCACACAGACACTCCAACACTAATAAAATGAGTGCTAAATTTTATTATACATGTTGCAGGGCTACAGGTGTGTGCTAAGGGTGCCCTGCAACATGTATAATAAAATGTAACACCTATTTTATCAGTGTTAGAGTGTCTCTGTGAAAAGGGCCTATGTTTTTATGTTTTGTAAGTCACCCTGAGCCTTTTTGGGAAGGACAGGGTAAAAATTGAAAATAAATAAATAATACACTTGTTAAACCACTTAACAATTTTGGTTCAGACAAAACCTAGAACATTTACAATACTCTGTCATAGATGGATAAAGCATCTTGCAGGAGTACTGTTGTAATGCAATTGCCATTGCGCATGATCCCAAACCCTGCACGCTTAGCTTCTGCGGGTGTGTGTGTGCAGATGCACATGTTTGCATGCACACTACAGTCCCATAGTGATACTGCATGCGGGGTAAGCGCACAAGTTGTGTGCATAGGCATATGCAGGCATCATGTGTGCTGCGCATGCTCTGCATGAGGCTTGGGATCAGCCCCAGGATAAATAAGAGAAATTTGGTGGGCTGGGCGTAGAATGCCTACAGTTTGAAAAAGCATTTGAGTGGTTTCCACATTTATAGATTAAAAGTTAGAGTGAAGTGTCATGGAACAAGAGGGAAAAAAATTTAATGAACTAACTGATTTTTTATCAGGAGTGGATGGGTAGGCATTTATGGAGACTTTCAGATTGGATATGGGTGATGGATGGAATATGCCAAGTAGTAGTTTTAAGGTCTATAATGTTAATTTATATATAATTATGATTTAAATGTGAGAAAATTTGGAAAGCTAGCCAAAGATCACACGGTAGACTTTTATTGCATGTTCTGTGGCTGATTCAGTATATGGAAATCTCACTGCCTTACCTGAAAGTTTCCCATGCAGAATATTTAAACTATGGGCATAGCCTTATCAAACTAAAATATCCCATTGAACCTAAAGCCTAGTAAATCAAAATCAAGGAAGTAGACAGGAAGGAGTCTGAAACTTGATTTGATATCGTACTTAGACAAAAGGGTCCCAGGGCCACAACTCCTTACCATACGCACTGCTGAATCAAAAGATGAATAATGAACCAATGTACAGGGCAGGATCAATCATGTCATTTACTGACTTCCCCCCCTGAGGATGAGACAAATGATGTATAAGAGAAAATTTCCCATGTGATTTCTTAGGTACAATACCCAAAGGGGAGACTTGAAAATTGTGAAAAGAGGGGAAGAAAAAGGATGCGCAACCTTGCCCTTAGTAACTTCCTTAGCAATTTTTGCCTGTGCATTGTTTTCAAGAGCCTTCAACAAGTGTACATTTTTGACATAACTTTGTCCTCTCACCAACAAACAGAATTTTAAAACCAGAATTTTTCTAAGAAAATGTGTTGCAAAGCCTCCAAACTGTACCACCCCATAAAAAACCCTGTGTGGCCTTTCCGTTCTTATTACCGGGCAGCTGTCCTGAAAAATTTCAAGGAACTTGCAGGGGATGAGGGGGAGAAGGAGGGATTTGGCAGTGAGAATCAGGTGTTGGAATGGGAGCAAGAGTCTGAAGTCAGTAACATTTGTCAAAGACAGTCAGTTTCCATCAGGGTGCTAGTGCCCCCAGTGCCCCTCCTTCATCACTAATGCACCCAGTTCTAGTGCCCCTCCTTCATCACTATTAGAATTAACTCCAGGAGGAGGGGGTTACCCCGATCCTCTCCTCTGGGGCACTTCCCTTCACCTTTCAGGCCTGGCCTGCTCTCTCTTTTTGCCCTTTCCTGTCATAGTGGCTCCAACTGAAGGAGTTGGGGAAGGGAACAATGGAGGCAAAAATGAGGGCAACGGTTCACTCTAATGAAGGAGAAGGAGAAGGGGGCACAATGAAATACCTCACCAAAACTGAGAGCAATGTCTCTCACTCTCTAATGAAGGAGATGGGATGGGAGGTGCAGAACCTCCACCCTGAGAGCAATAACTCTTGCTTGATTGAGGGATAAAGGAAGGCGGGGGAGAGGGGCAAAGTGAGAAACCCCCAGCCCACTGAGAGCAATTGCTCTGACTCTCTAATAAGTAACGATGGGGTGGAGGAGGTGGAGTAAGGTCTGGGTGGGGGTGGGGTGGAGAAAGAGGTGGAGGAGGAGGTGGAGGAGTAAGGATGG
>QEPC01013043.1:1031636-1060674 GCA_003113815.1 Sphenodon punctatus
GGGGTGGAGGAGAAAGGATGGGGTGGTGGTGGGGTGGAGGAATAAGGTCTGGGTGGGGGTGGGGTGGAGAAAGAGGTGGAGGAGGAGTAAGGACTTGGTGGGGGTGGAGGAGGAGGTGGAGGAGAAAGGATGGGGTGGTGGTGGGGTGGAGGAGAAAGGATGGGGTGGTGGTGGGGTGGAGGAGGAGAAAGGACGGGGTGGTGGTGGGGTGGAGGTAGAGAAAGAGGTGGAGGAGGAAGAGTAAGGATGGGATGCTACTTCCTCACTCAGCCTCAAGTGCCCCATGACCTGCTCCAGGCTGGACAGGGCTATATAAATAGGGGCACCACTCATGCCATGCGAGAGCGCCCCGGAGCCCGAGAAGCAGGAAAGCAAGTGACGTGAGACAGTTGGCTCCCGCTCAGCAATCTCTGGCTATGCTGGAGCCTCTTTTCTCTGCCGCCTGCCTCAGCATGAGGGTGCAAACCTCACCCCGCCCCAAACATGGAATGGACTTACAGAAAAATATAATATGATAACCTTAAGTCGTCTAACATTTTCAGATCTTAATATGCTTTTTGGCATAATTTCTAATTTAAAGAACTAATGACAATGAAAATTATTTACATTTTATGATTTAAAATTTATTATTTGAATTGGGAATGAAGGTAACCATAGATAAGGAGAGACAATATTGGTGCGAAAGATGTAAAATTTAGTAGAAGATTTCTATTTGTATTAAAACTGGTAGACTTCTTTTGGTTTGAAAGGAAAAATAGATGGTTTCATTTTCTTGTCATTACTTGTAACATATTACACTGCTTTCCCAGTTTGTAATAACTTTTCTGTGGACAACTGCCAGAAGGTCTACCATATATAAATATGTGGCTGTAGTGTTTATGAAATAAATTTGACGTGAGTATTAGTATTGAAGAATGTAATGAAGAATAAAGTATGAAATACTTTGCCTTCCTCTCTTCTACCTCTCCCCTTTCCCCTTCTTGAATTGTAGAGGTTTGCTTCTTAAAGAGATGCTATCAGACTTTTCTGGTGGGGCAGCTGTTTGAATTTTGTTGTTCCATGACCCTGGGTATTTTCAGACAGACACAGAGCTGCCTCCATGTCCACCCGTTTCCAGTTCCACTGTGGTCCGGATCAGTTGGACCCAGTGGGTTTCCTGGCCTGAGGTCTGCCCACGTGGCACTCCCCTCCCACACCATAGAGTTGCGGGCTAGAGCATCCACAGTGCATTGGGGCAATGGCCGGCCGGAAGCGTGGATTTGTGCATCAGATGCAGTGCTGCTCTGCTTCGGGCTGGTGCCCAGGGTTTGGCCACTTCGCTTCAGCAGCGGAGTGAATGTTCACTCCGAAGCGCTCCAGGATGTTCCGGAGTGCTGGTTCTCTGCCTGCACATCTGGCTGGGTGCCTTTAGATGGACAGGCCACCTGGGGGTGAAGCAGCTCATCCATCTAAAAACACCCTTTGTCTCTCCAAAGAAGGCAGGCTGGGAATCTGTTCCAAACATAATTGAATACTTTTCTTTGAGGTGTTTTTTTGCTATTGCACATCTGTGATTAGTAATCTTTCTGTGGATACTGTGTGGCGCTGAACACTGAGTAAATTTGTTAGGGATGGCTGTACCACAGAATGTAAGGATAGGTTTTTAACATGATGCATCTCTGCATGGTTGCTTTGTGGAGGCCCTCACATGGTTAGGTCTGAATAAGCCTAGTATTCAAGCTTTTCAATGTTTTGTACAGACATCTTCCCTACTAGCATTTTTGTGGCTTCTGCAGCCCAGCAAATATCTATGACTTTTTGCAAACTCAAACTGGGTTCCCATGGTAGCCTTTCTTTCAGCTTTTTATCTTTTGCTCATCACTTTGCAGTATTGCTGACTTCACAGTCTGGTGCTTAGTGTCCTAGATCTGGTACAGGCTTCTCCTATGTGCTCCCTGGCAATGATGAGAACAAAATAGAGATACTCCAAAACAACATTTTTCATTTTATTAATGTTGTTAAAGCTTCATCCAGAATAACTTCATCTGACTTTGCTTTCAGGGCTTGTGTTACACTCTTGAAAGGTTGCAATCATAAAACCATTTTTTATAAATAGTCCAGTTGACTCCAGTGGGACTGCTGGTAAGTAATATCAGGAATGCAGTCTGTTAAGTACTGAATCCTCACTTATCGCATGGAACAACTTTATTACTTTCAAATCTTCTGTTTTCAGATGCGATGTGGCTCGCTTTGCCACAGTTTCCCCTGTTTCAGCATGGGGACCACTGTCACATTTGAAAGTGGCTGGGAAATGGCCACCAGATGTTATCATGTGATAGATCTGATTCCCGACTGTGGTGGGGGCTAGCCCGAGCTCTGGCTGAGGGAAATCCATAAATCACAGCCTGGGCTAGCCCCCACCATGGGCAGAATCTGGCCGCCGGACCCAGAATAAAGGGGGATTTCCCATCTGAAAGTCACTTTACTCACTGTGGTACAGAGTGGTGGTGGACACCCGTCAGGGAGGGGGGCCGGGTCTCTGCACAGAGTGTGGGGGCAGGCAGACACGTCTGCCTGGCTCCCCACCCTCCCTGGCAGCCAGACCCTCGTCATTTCAGTTCCAGGGCATGAGTGAATCCTGACCGCAGTGCCAGTCCAATGCCGGATCAGTCTGTGGCGGCACTCATGCGCCATCACATCAGAAGACACCCTATGTATTTCTTAATAAAGAAGCATTTTTAAGAAGCATTTCACCTATCTTTTTGAGATATATGCCACATCAGTGCATTGGCACTGCACTGAACTGCCCCTTCTGACCTATCCACAATAGGTCATAATGGATTCAGGGCATGAAATTTCAGATCGAACTTCAGGAGCCAAAAAAAATAATAAAAAACAAGAAATTCAGTCGCCAGACTTTATTTTATTTATTTTTGTATTTATATAAAATTTCTATCCCGCTCCTCCTGCCCACAGGGCATCCTGGGGCGGCGAACAACTATAAAAAACAATAAAATAATAAAACATTTAAAATAGTTTAAAATTCCACATTATGTAGGGGGAAAAACATTCCCTCCCCCCCCAACCCCTACCACTCGCCAAAGGCCTGGCGGAACAGCCAGTTCTTACATAAACGTCGAAGTGGGGACCAACCGAGCCTCCTCCGGGAGCGAATTCCACAGCACAGGGGCTGTATTAAACCGTTCGTGCACCACTACACCTCTGAACCAGTCGGCAGCCTCAGATTCCTGGGTGTCAATGGCTCCGAAGTGCCTGCAAATTTTATGCCCTGATGGATTAATTCATTCCTTGCTATTCACGCCCACACCCCAACAGGCAAAGGTCTAATTCACTGATCAACTTGGGTGAAAGGTCCATAAATATCTATCTTTTAAGAATGTATCCAGTTCAGATCACTACTCTGTACTTCCTCACTTGAAATCATACATTTTTGTTTTCAATGCATTAATATAATCTGAAAGCAATGCACCCATTATGAAGTTTGTAATGACTAAGAAGACACAGTTGACATTGGAAAAACCATTGCATTCTGATCAAAATACACTAAAATTAAAGTGAGTTTATCTTCCTTACTCGCATTGACCCTGATCCAAGGTCTGGCATGTGAGTAAGTTGACCTAACCTACTAATCTACACCTGCAGTGTGTGCATGTATGGTGCCACACAAAGCCCACCACCTTTCGACCGTGCCACAACCCATCACTGGAGGAAGCAGAGCTGTGGCAGGGAAAGCTGTTGGTGGCGCAACCGGAAGGCGGGGGATTCCTGTGTGGCACCATGGGCATGCACACTCTGTGAACACATGCATAGTCAGTTAGGTCTGTGTGCACACCAGGCGCATGCATGGACCTTGAATCAGGGTCACTGTTCACAAGATCTCAATCAATCTGATTTCCCCCCTTACAAGAAATATTTCTGCATAGAGCCTCAGTCTACTCATGGAAATATTAAAGAGCTCCTGCTTTTAAGTGTTTGCAACTTTTGTTTATGCATATTTGGTACGTGCATATTTGCACATATTTGGTACACTGGTGTTATGCTGAATAGCCATGCAAAGGATTTTGCTTAAATTGCACTTGGCTTTTTCAGAGCTTTTGGATGGCATTTTCAAAAGTGCACCACATGGATCGATCTTTCTTTGTTCCTCTTGAAGTCAGTGTGAGTCAATAGTAAAGCTCACTTTGAATTCAATGGGTGCAGAGCCAGGTTAATGCTGAGAGAACAACTGAAAATTCCATCTTACACTTTTAAATTATTATCACAATAACATGTCTGAAGAAAGAGTTGTTTGTACTGTCTTTTCAGTGTACTTTTTACTTAAGTGTGGTGTTTCACAGAAAAGAACATTTTGGAGGGAGAAAATTCCCCTGAATGAATTGTTGAGCAGTCAGTACAAAGAGAAAAAGACATATAAACCTTTCTCAATAAAAGGACTGGAGTGGAGAGAGTTTGTTTTCTGCTAATGCAGTTGTCATCCCTGTTGTCTAACAGGACACAGACTTCAGTATCTTTATCTCTTTGAGCAGGTGTCCTTTCCTAGCAAAGTTGAATAAATCAATGTACCAGGAGCCATCAAAACTGCAGCTAACACATTCTAGGATGAAATGTTATGAAAGGCACACCAGGAATGTCTAATTTCTCAGCATTTTGACTGTCAATTCTCATCCAAACTTAGCTGCCGCAGTTAAAAGCATAATTGTGCAAATAATAAAGAGGATGACACATAGCATTCAGTGACTTGAGAGACACTCGCCGTTTTTAAACGAGATGCAACCATGCAGACCCACCCATCCCAGATGTATCCAAATGCCCGTCTGATGGCGGTGTATGTGTGTGTCTGTGTGCATGCTCCCGTGACCCATGTACCACCCACCCATGGCGACTCACGTAGTATTGGAGAAACATCTGGACTGTTCCATGTAGGGGAAGGCTAAAATGTGCATACCTAGGAGTGCACATGCATCCCTGGCCTCCACACTCTTGCTGAGGCACTCAGCCTGCCCCAGGAAGGAAAGTTTGCTTATGCTTATGCAATTCAGTCCATTGCTTGTTGTTTTAGGTGTATTCATTTTGAGAAACTGGGAGAACATGAAATATTTTCCATGTCTTTATAAAGAAAATGAAATATTTCTGGCCTTGAAGATCAAAGTAGCTTCCTCTGAATACACCCTTGGCTCACAGTGCAGTCCTTACCTATTACTTTGTTTTGTTTTCTCAGAGTATGCAGTACCTTGATTCCAATATAGGCTAGACTCATCAGTGGGTTGAGAATTGCAGCCATAGGCCACAACCCACTAACCACTTATGCCAGAGGAGTCCCATTGAAGCCCTTTGGGACTATTCTGGAGTAAGTGGTGGGTGGATTGCGGCCATAATGTTTATTTTCTGGTGTATGTAATTTGCTTGGCATTACACCCGTGATAATCTTTAACATGTGTTTCTGCATAGGACAACATTTAGCTTTTACTACTTACGATTTTCCTTATGGTCATAAGTAGCTAGATAATTCTGACTGAACATATGCCAGCACAAGTTAACATTTATCATCTGTTTTGGAAATGAAGGGATACAGTGCTTCTTCCTGTGTACTGTTTTGCATAACAATAGTGTTTTAAAAATTTTATTTTTAGTACCTTTTGAAATGTACAGAATTGCAGAAATCTTTCGTTGCTTTTGGCTCTTTTTTCCTTCCCAGAACTAGATCTAGGATTTTACTTAAAGATGTTTAAGTTCTTAGGCCGTTTTTAGACGAGCGCGGCGGTGCCCGTGCTTGTTTTCAAAAAAGCCGGCAGCCCGTTCCACACGAGACGCTGCCGCCGAATACGCGCATGTGCGGCCGACGCGCATCCATTTCCGGCCGCGTATGACCAGCCTCGATCGCCGACCCGGTCAGTTCGCGCCCGGAAATGGATGCGCGTCGGCCGCGCATGCGCGTATTCGGCGGCAGCGTCTCGTGTAGAACGGGCTGCCGGCTTTTTTAAGAAACAAGCGCGGGCGCCGCCGCGCTCGTCTGAAAACGGCCTTAGTCCTCAGCATGCAGTTTCTCACAGTATGCAAGGTAAGGTACTTTAATCCAATCAAGCCAATTTCTATCAGGAAGATTTTAGAACATGAAGTTCCTAGGATTTTGGAACTGTGGAAGTTCAGAGACTTCATAGCCAGGAGGTTGGGTAGACATTGGCCCTTTTTAAACGGACCGTGGTGGGTGGGGGGATGGTTGTGTGACCGCGGTGGGTGGAGGTGGGTGTGCGCCTGTTCCCACGGGCGTGCACCCATTTCTACACATGGAGCATCGGGCATTGGAACCCATTGCTCCGTGGGTGGGTGATGGGTGGAAGTGGGTGTTGTACGAAATTGCGCACGCACCCCCACCCACCACCCGTGCTGTTTGCATGGATGCACACCCATTCCCCCACCAACTGCTACGACATTTGCACGGACGCTCCCCCCACGCACACCTGCCCACACACCCCAGTGGGGGGGGGGGGGCATCCTTGTAAAAATGGTCATTGAGTGCTAATACAAGTGATGGCGGTGCCATCATCCTGCCTGGAGATGGGGAGGGCTACCCCTGGCTGGGGAACCTCCAGCAGCAGGAACACACATTCCCATGGCCAGACGTGGCTGGGAAGGGGGGCAGGGAGTGATGTGTGGCTGGTTGGCCACGCCCCTGCACTGCAGCCGGCACCTTGTCCAGAGTCATGACAGGCAGCAATGGCTGCCAGTAACAGGCAGTCATGGCTGGCTGCCAGGGTGACTCCCCACGATTGGCCACGCAGGTACACAGATGTGGCTGCCCAGTTTGACCTGCTCTGGCCCGCCAGGGTGGCTTGCGGGACTGGACCATGGGCATGGTTCATTCCTGGTCCACATTTCTGGCCTGACTACCAACCCAGGTTTGAACCAGACTCACATCTGGCAGGCCCAGAAAAAAATGTGTGAGGTTGGCGCTGGCCGAGGTGGGCTGTAGCAGGCCAGATTGGGCCTATGTTATGTCTGTTAACTCCCAGCGTCTACCTTTTATCTCCCACTGGTCCCCTAGGTTCATAGTCTGGGAGGGCTCTTCGATTCAAGGCTCCACCTGGATGTCCAGTGGAGGCTGTGGTGAGGAGTGTGTTTCGCCAGTTACATCTGGTGTGGCAGCTTCGGACGTATGTCTCGGACTCTGACCTGGCCACTATCATCCATGCTTTCATCACCTCAAGACTGGACTATTTTAACGCGTTCTACGTGGGGCTACCCATCGTGACAGTTTGGAGGCTGCAGCTGGTACAGAATACGGCGAACCATCTCTTGACAGGGACGGGTCACCATGAGCACATTACACCAGTGCTCCGTGCTCTGCACTGGCTACTTATAGTCTTCCGGGCCCAATTCAAGGTGTTGGTGCTTATCTATAAAGCCCTATATGGCCTAAGCCCTACCTACCTGTGGGACCGCCTCACTCCCCGGGCTCTGGATCAGCCCTTGCAGTTCAGCATGAGCACCCTTCTTGAAGTCCCCCGGGTATCCTTGGGGCGACTATGGATAGGGCGTTCTTGGTGGCAGCACCTAGGGTGTGGAACTCCCTTCCGACAGAAGCCCAGGTGACACCAGACCTCTCTTCCTTTTGTCGACAATACAAGTCCTGGCTGTTCCGCCAGGACTTTGGTGAGGGAGAAGGATGGAGGGTTGTGGGTTAGGGTGGTGGGGTTTCTGTATGTTTTCTTTTTTGTCGTCTCCCATTGGATTGAAGGTTTTACTATGTCTTGTTTTGATTATATATTTATTGTATTTATATTGTTGTATTTTTATATTCTATGTTTATAAATTGTTAACTGTCCTGAGCTACTTTGCAGAAGGGGCAAGGTATAAATTATGTAAAATAAACTAAACATTATTTTGGAACATTATGTGCAAGAGGTTGGGTTTTTGAAGCTGATTGCTATGTATCCCACAGAAATTGTTCTGTTCAGTGGCATAACAAGTTTACAGTGTTACTTCCGCCACTTTGATTCTAATCCGGAAGCAACAGGACATAGAGAGAAGATGAGAAACAACCCCTTCTTCCTCTTGGCTGTCAGGTTAGAAAGGGCAGTGAAGTTATGATAAAGGTTCAGTTGTGCATGGTTGTTAATGCACTTCAGGGATAGACTTTCAGGGATAACCAATCCTATGCAGTTTAGGACTTCAGCTGTTTATATTAAGATGGATTGTACTTCTTTCTTATCTTGAACCTTTGTGGTTAACTAAATTATTTTTATATGCAGAAATTTAATACCAATTTAATGTAGGAGGACATGGATTTTTAGACTTCAGCCGCAATCCTATGGCCCTCAGATCCCCAAGCGCAAGCCGCGTGTGCACACTGTGTGTGATTTGCACAATGTGCTGGCAATGTGACAGCTCCGCACAGCATCCGCAGACCATGGGATCGGGGCCACTATCTTTTAAATGTATAAAATGATGTATTCTCATTCTGGGTAAATAGTGTATTATTTCAAACCTAGGTGAAACTGACTATGATTTTTTAAATTAAATTTGCATTTGCTAGAATGTTTCTTTTTCTTTCTCATAAATATATTTATAAAATGTGTAGGACATATGTACTGTTATCTATCTGTGTGTATAATTTTAAGTGTTCTTGCACTTCAGTATACCAAATCATCTCCATATGGATGTTATTTAGTTACAATTGGTTAGGCTGTCTGTGGTGCTTTGTAGAAAAATAATGTTAAAATATGGAGGGAAAGTATCTCATTCAGGATCTTAGTGGATGTGTCTGTATTCAATCAGAAACAAAACTCAGGCTTTGGGAATAAAATATAAATTTTGACCAAGACATTTTATGCCAGCTTTTCAGAACAACTGCCTGGAAAATGGGATTTATATAATGGAAATGTTGACAGATTTTTATTGCCACATAGTACATGAGAACCTCCCAGAATTTTATGAAACTCTTGTAAGAGTGAATGGATACTTACACGTAAAGGTCCAGTTTTCCTCTCCTCTTACTCTTTCAGGTGTGGGTATTTGCTATAAGAAAAGCATTTTGTTAGATCGCACAACAATTAATGGATGAAAGAGCACTTCTGTCATGGACAGGACAATCCGCTACCACTAAAGTCTCTGGGAGTTTTGCCATTTACTTCAGTGAATGGAGAACTGCACCTCATGCCTTTCAACAGTCTCTATTCAGAAAGGATAGGCTCTTTTGGGGTGCTGAATCCCACTGCCCCTCTTTCAAAGGGTCAAAATCCCTCTTCCAGGAGAGAGAGAGAGAGGGAGAGAGGGAGGGAGACAGACAAAAAGACTGGAATTTGAGCCTCAGGCACCACTTTCCATGTTGCCTCCCAGGAAAAACACTTGAATGATGCAGTGACAAGAAACCTGAAGTAAAAACAGATGGGATGGTGGCAAGATGCCTCCTCAGCCTGACCTGGGGTGAGAAACTGCAGCCACCACTTCCCTGGTAGGAGAGGGGTGCTGAACAGATGCGTCTATGACCCCTAGTGGCCGGAGAGACCTCCCACTGCCCCAATGCTCCATGTAGGGTGGGGGACCACAACAAATGTGTGGGCAGCCATGCTCACCCCAATCCTCAGAGTCCACCCCATGCCATGACGTGCAGCCATGGTGAACAGGTCCCCTGCCCTGTGGCGGGGATAGGCAGGACCGAACAAATGTGTGGGCCTGTGTGGTCCACGTGATCATCCCTTGGCCCGGGATCGTCACTCAGAATTGGGACCAGGGAACATTTTGGGTCAGCTGCCTGTGCCTGCCTGTGCCTGCGGGGCAGGCACAGGCCAGAATCTGGCAGTGGACCAAAAGATGAGCAGGTAAGTCCTGGACCACAACAGGCTAACCCGGGCTACCATCTCTTCTGTTTTTACCCTAAGTGCAATGATAAACAGGAGAGCTTCTTTCTCTCTTTATGCACTTGGAACGCTGAGAGGTGTGCGAATGCATATAAGTGCATGAGGGAGCAGAGCTTATCTGCTAAAGGGTGGAGGTTATTGGCCATGGGAAAGTGGCTTGTTCCTCTTTGGCCACTCAAAGTGTTGGGAAGTATGCACCCTGAATGTCTGATATTCTATCATCAAACTAGAAAGTGCAGATATTCTGTGATGTATACTTAGGCATTTTTTACATGACCCCCACAGAGTGTGTGTGTGTGTGTGGGTGTCTGTGGGTGCGCCGGTGTGTGCACGGTGTGTGTGTGTGTGGCATGAATACAGGTGCACATGCACCCCCACTCATCCCCATGCATGGAGCAACCACTGTTTTCCCCAGTTGCTCTGTGTGTAGGGATGAGTGGGGGTGGGCTCGTGGGCATGCGTGTTAGGCAGGAGTGTGCATGCACCCCCACTCACCACGTGCACCCACGCCACGTCCTTCACACAGGCCTCTCCCAATCATCAACACGCAGATTTCTGCGTGTTCATGAGTGGGGGAACTCTCTGTAAAAAGGGCCATAGAATGAGACAGCAGGTGGAACAATTAATAGACACAGGCAAAAGACATTGTCAGAGTGTACAAGCAAGATTTTTGGAGAGATACCCAGGCGGGAACTGTTCCATGTGATGAATCGGATCAACTGTCACAAATTAGTGTGACTCTGGAAGAGGTTTTAGAGTAAATTGACAGACTAAAGGTGTTTTCAGACAAGACATTCCCCACCCACTACCCATCCACCTCCCACCCACTATACATGGGTATTTTCAGACGTGACGGGGCTGATTGGCCCCATCACGAAATCAATGAAATGATCCTCCGTCGGGATGATCAGTCACGCCCTAATAGACATGCCGGGGGATCCCGGCGGGGAATCGGGGCGGGGCCGCGCGGCGCAACGTGCAGCCACATGGCCCCGCCCCCTCCATGCTCCCCGCCGCCCGTCCTCTGGGGGGACGGGCGGCCGCCACGGCCAATGCCGCCGCAGCGCTCGCCCACTATGGCCACGGGCCAGAATCCCTAGGGGGATTCTGGGCCGTGGCCGCCATCCAGATGTGACGGCGGGGGTTACCACGGCGTGGAATCGCCTTCAACACGCGACGGCCTCCGGCCCCGCCGCTTCGGCCGCTCGCGTGGTGAATGTGATCCCACGCTATGGTAACATCTGGGGGGGAACATTCGTTCCCCCCAACAGACGTTACGTGGTCCAAGCCACCACAGGGAATTGACTGTGGTGGACATTGACCACGTAACGTCTGAAAATACCCCATGTTACAGAGCACCCAGAGGGCAACACTGCAGCCCTGCAACATGTATAGTGGGTGGATGATGGGTGGAGATTGTCTTGTCTGAAAATGCCCTAAATATAGTAACAAATCACTAGGACCAGATTGCATTCACCCCAGAGTTCTGAAGGCACTCAAATATGAAATTACAGACCTACTACTGGTAATTTTTAACCTGTTGCTAAAATCTTCCAATCTTCCGAGGACTGGTGGAGGGTAGCAAATGCCAGTATTTAAAAAGGGCTCCAGGGATGAACCTGGAAACAGGTGAGCCTGATGTCTGTGCCAGCAAAATGGTGGAAATGATTATTAAGAACAGAATTACTGGGCATATTGATAAACATAGCTTAATGGGGAAGAGTCAACATGGATTTAACAAAGGAAAGTTGTGCCTCACTAATCTATTGGGATTTCTGTGGGTGTAAATAAGCCTTTGGATAGGCATGAACCAGTCACCATAGTGTATCTGGATTTTCAGAACGCTTTTGATAAGGTCCCTCATGAGGAAATTGAAAATTCATGTGATAGGAGACAGTGTCCTATTGTGGATTGGTAACTGGTTAAAGGATAGAAAACAAAGAGTAGGACTAAATGGTCAGTTTTTGCAATGGAGAAAAGTAAATAGTGGAGTGCCCCAGGGATCTGTACTGGGACCAGTGTTGTTTAATGCATTCATTAATTATCAGGAAAAGGGAGTAAGGAATGAGGTGATCAGATTTTCAGATAATGCAAAGATATTCAAGGTAGTTAAAACATGAGCAGACTGTGAAGCATTGCAGGAGAATCTTGTGAAACCGGGTAAGTGGGCATCTAAATGGCAGATTAAATTTAATGTGGACAAGTGCAAGGTGATACACATATGGAAAAATAATTCACAATTTAGTTACATAATTCTGGGTTCTAAATTAGGAGTTACTACTGAGGGAAAGGACCTTGGAGTCAATGTGGATAATACATTGAAATCCTCAGCTCCGTGTGCAGTGGCAGTCAAAAAACCAAACAGAATCTTAGGAATTGTTTGTAAGGGTATAGAGAATAAAACTGAAAATATCATAATGCCTTAGTATAAATCTATGGTTCAACTGCACCTTGAGTATTGTGTGCAGTTCCTCTCACCCCATCTCAAAAAGATACATTAGAAATAGAAAAGGTCCAGAGAAGGGCAACACAAATTATAAAGGGTATGGAACAGCTCCAATATGAAGACAGACTAAATAGGCTAAATTGGAGAAGAGACGACTGAGAGGGGATATGATAGAAACTTATAAAATCATGAGTGGTGTGGAACGAGTAAATAGGGAACCATTATTTACCATCTCAAATACTACTAGAACTAGAGGACACTCTCATGAAACTAACGTGTAGCAGATTTTAAAACAAATGAAAGTATTTTTTTCACTCAACACACAATTAAGTTGTGGAATTTGTTGCCAGAAGATGTGGTCAAGGCCAGTAGTATAGTTGGGTATTAAAAAAAGAATTGGACAAGTTTCTGTAGATTAGGTCCATTAACAGCTATTTAGCAGGGTAGGTTTGGGGGAATGTAACCTCTTACTGTTGGGAGCTGGGAGTGAACAACAAGGATGGGAATGGATCTTCCCATTGTGACCTGTTGGGTACTTCTTCCAAGTGACCAAGGTTGGCCACTGTTGGAGACAGTGCTGGCCTTGATGGACCATTGGTCTGACCCAGGATGGCTGTGGCAAATGTAACCATGATATCTAAAAAAGGGATCCTAAAAAGAGGTGATCCTGGAAACTATAGACCAGTAAGCTTGAAGTCTGTGGGTGATTTCAGAAGTGACGTGGTGAATGTCCACCACAGTCAACCTTAGTCAAATGTGGGTGGTGGTGAAAGGGCCGTGCATGTCTGTTTGCTCGCATCCAGATGTTCACCACAGTCAAACGCGGCCCGGGGTGAAGCTAACCACGCTTCGTGAGGTCGGGGCGGGAGGAGGTCCAGGAGTGTGGTGAATGGTCACCACGGCAGGGGTGAATGAAAAGTAACAGCATTAAAAAAGAGGAACAAGAAGTTTGTGACATACAGGAGAGACAGCTTGTACATTGTCCAGACAGAATGCTGGGTATTAAGCTAGGAGTTACCACTCAGGAAAAGGATCTGGGAGTGATTGTGAACAATACACTGAAATCCTCAGCCCAGTGTGTAGCAGCAGTCAAAAAAGCAAACCAAACGTTAGGAGTTATTCGCAAAGGGATAGAGAATAAAACTGAGGATGTCATAATGCCTCTATACAAATCAATGGTATGACCGCACCTGGAATATTGTATGCGGTTCTGGTTGCCCCATCTCAAAAAAGACATAGTTGAACTAGAAAAGGTACAGAGAAGGGCAACGAGAATGATAAAGGGCATGGAACGACTTCCGTACAAAGAGAGGCTTGACTAGCTGGGTCTCTTCAGCTTAGAGAAGAGAAGACTGAGAGGGGACATGATAGAGGTTTATAAAATCTTGAGTGGTGTGGAACGAGTAGATAGGGAACGGTTATTTACCCTCTCAAATAGTACTAGAACTAGGGGACACTCCATGAAACTAGCTGCTGGCAAATTTAAAACAAATAAAAGGAAGTACCTTTTCACTCAACGTGTTATTAAGTTACGGAATTTGTTGCCAGAGGACCTTGTCAAGGCCAGTAGTATAGCTGGGTTTAAAAATGGACTGGATAAGTTCTTGGAGAGTAGGTCCATTCATGGCTATTAACCAAGTAGCTTACAGGATGAACTTCTTATTGTCGGGAGCTGGGAATGAACAACGGGGAATGGATTGTCCATTGTGACTGTTGGTTCTTCTCCCATGCGATCGAGATTGTCCACTGTCAGAGGACAGGATGCTGTGCTTGATGGACCATTGGTCTGACTCAATATGTCACTACTTATGTTCTTACTTATGTTCTTATATTCAAACATACATAAAAAACCAAACACATGGAATGCGTTCTGCAAAATAAGTGCTTAACATTCCTTCTTCCCCAGGCAGAAATGTTGTTTTTTTCACTGAGTTGCAAAGTAGTTATTTAACGTTAGAAAAACAACCAAAATTTCATTGAATAGGGCTTCTGAAGAATGTCTTATTTTTTCTTTAAAAGTCAGTGAGTGAGTGTGACTCTTCAGAATATTTAGTATAAATGAATAGTTTACAATACCATCTGACACATTCTCTCACTTATTCTGACTGATGTACAAAGAAATCTGCTTAATAAACAGGTGCAAGTACCTGTTTAAGCATATAAATTCATAAGTACCCAATATCCCTCTTAATAAGTGAACAGATACACACCTTTATTCACTTTCAAACAACATTTTACTTTGATCTTCCTCATTAGTATTCCAGACTAAAAAAGCGAGATCATTTTAATTTCTTCTTATACTGTTGCCTCTCTATGCTCTTAATTTGTTTTGTTGCTTTTTTGCTTCTTTTTTGTTTCTTAAGTGGACAGATTTACAGATCTTAACGGCAGAAGAGATCACTGAGATTGTCTAGTTATTATTATTATCTCAAGGCTCCTAGTTTGTGTTTGCATAAAATATAGTACGGGGTGTGATCCTGTCTTCATTGAAGTCACTGGCTTCACTCACATTAACTATAATGGCTGAGGATTGCACCCATAATTTTTTTCATGCCCTTTTTAGTTGAGATGAGATGACATTATGGGTGCTTTTAGATGGACGGCTGCTCCTGTGCTAGCTACGTGAGCACGCTTCTCCCCAAGGTGGCTCCTCCATCTGAAAGCGGCTAACCCAGGGCACTGGCTTGAATTCAAGTGCAGCAGCTGTCCATCTGCACAGCAGACCCATGCTGCTGCTCCACCTTTGGCCGGATATTGCCCCGTGAAATGCAATAGAGTTGCGGCTGCCAGCCTAGAGCTTCGGGCAATTACCTGCAAGTCTATGATTTGGGAGGGGGGGGCGAAGGGGGCAGGGGCCGACTCATGTGGGGCTGCCCAGCGGGTGGACGTGGGGGTGTGAGCAGCTCTGGGGGTGGCTGCCTCTGCGTCCGTTTTATGTTATGGTTAGAGAGGGTCGTAATGTGTAATAGTAAAGGGCACAAATGTTTAAATGTTGGGCTCCCTGCTATAGCTGTGACTACTCTGTCTCTTGTAGTCTCATAAAATTCACACTACATTGGTACCAGTATCATCATTATTATTGTTTTTTATTTATTTATATAGCACAACCAGTGTACCTGGTGCTGTACAATCAATAAGAAGTACAGCTCTCTGTTACCAATAGTTATAAAGAGCTGTATCTATTGGATGGACTACAGCACATTTTGTTGCATGCTGCCAATGGAATTTGTTGGAATTTTGTTGGAAGCCGCCCTGAGCTGTTATCAGGATGGGTGGGGTATAAATCTAGAAATAATTTTAAAAAAATTACCCAATGCCCTAGTTTACTTTACCATATGTGTAAGTTTTCTAACTAGCTCTTGTTCTCAAACAGATAAAAATGTTCTCAAAGTTTGTACATGTCTGGTAGTTTTCCTTTTAGCTGAGCCCAACGGTGGTAAGGTCAAAAGTTAAGTAGAAAACTGTTTGACTTATGGTACCTTATGGTTGTTGCTTCTTTTCCACGGGGTTATTGTGAGTATTCATGAGTTGCTTATGAGACTTATACTGAGCACTGTCATTGCGGTGAGAGGTTCCTATCGAGGTGGTTCTAACACATGGTGTAGTGATTGTAGTGTAGCACAAGGCTGTAATCAGTCCTACAGCCTCACCCGCATGCATCCCAGACCCCTCCATAGCTCCTCTGAAATTAACATAAGAAGGACCATTGGGTCATGCCAATGGTCCATCAAGCGGCAAGCACAGCATTCTGTCTATGGCAGTGGCCGCCTTCAGTCATTTCAGAGAAGTACACAAACAACACATTATAATAGAGCGATCCATTTCCTGTTGTTCACTCCCAGATATTCTCCTCCCCTGACCAGCTTGCCTACTAGTCATTTATGGACCTATTCTTTAATAATGTATCCAATCCCTTGTTGAAACCAGTTATTCTATTGACCTTAACAATGATCAGATAACCATAGTGGATAAAGGGAAAAAAAAAATCAAAATATCAAAGCTTCTTGGATCTGCTCCCATAATATTAGGCTGCATGAGGGGGTTAATACTTCTGGGACAAAGTATTTTGTTTGTTCTCTCCTGAAAGAAGTTGCTACTCACAGAGTTTTCTACTCCCAAGGGCTGCTGAGCCGCTACCCAGGAAGAATAAAACTTTTACAGTGCACTCCCATAGTAATGGCAGCCCCCTGGGAACTCCATCACTGATTTACTGTATCCTTGGAGCCAGCAACTCAAAAGTAGCTCTCCTTCTCTAACATAAACATACAGCTGATGTGGTTATTCTGAGATTACTTTAGCTTAATCTCTTTGGAGACTTGTGAACGGTATAATCAAAACAGGTAGGTAACGGTAATATGTGCAAGAATCTTTTCAAAAAGATTTACACGTAACAAACCATAAGAGATCATACAAAGAAAACAAAATCCTCTGTCTCTCCTGTATGTCACAAACTTCTTGTTCCTCGTTTTTAATGCTTTTCCTTCTCCTTTTCTTTTTTTCATCTGTAATACTATTCCTTTTAGCTCAGTTACCAAAAGTATGCAGATTTTTTTTGTCATTAGAAAGTTCCAATTCTCTTTTTTGCTACCCACTTTCACTTGTGTCTACTTGTTGATTAGGAGCTTTAAGTATATCCCAGCAATTTCAGCAGAGATCAGGGTATTCTCTTCTTTATCTCTGCATGTAGCCCTATAGCAATAATGGGCCTCTCAAATTCAGGTAGGTTCCCAGTCCCACATCTGATACACTCAAATGTTCCTTTCATAGGACCCGATCCCTTCTAGCTCTCTATGGGTCTTTACTACTCCAGGCACCATCTGGATTGACTCCTCCAAAGGTCCTTGACAGCCAGGCAAGAGTCTTTTTTGCTCTGGAGAGTGTGGCAGCCAGTCACTCCATCTGGCAGCACAATTGCCTGTGAAGAGGTGTCGAGTATCTTGGCTAGACTGAGCCTGCCTTGCCTTCTTGAAACAGCTTGTACATTGACCAGACAGGATAAGGTTGATATGATATTAATTAGGGATGGGACTCTGGGCAAAATTTTGGTTTCGGTCAATTTTGGTTTTGGTTCTCATGAATTTAGGTTCTTTTTCAGTTTCAATCGGTACTATCGGATCTTTTGCATTGATTTTTGTATTGGATTTTTAACATTGTGGTTTTTCAGTGGGGGAAAACCTGCAATGTTAAAAATCCGGTACAAAAATCAGTGCAAAAGATCCGATAGTACAGAAACCGAAAAAGAACTGAAATTTCGGATTAATTCGAAATGGTCATTTTTGGGTACTTTCGGTTTTATTCGAAACCGAAATTCCCATTCCTAATATTAATGTTGCCATGTGGCTCAAAAACGTGCATGCTGTCATTAACAGGGGTTGGTCCAATAAGAGATACCATTTGAACTACCTTGCAGGCATTGGATAAAGCAAAAATCTTTATTTGTTTACATCCATTTCCCCACAAATGCACATTTCCATTCACTTAGTTAAAAGTCTGTGTCAGACACCCAGTATGTATGCAAACCATCTCTAGAAGATGCTATATTGGAACTGACAGAGAGCAAGACGTTGACATCAGGCATAAATCATTTGTGTGCTACAATTTTGGCACATCATTTATTGGAAAATTATGCTAATAGATGCCATCTGCAGCTACCAGATGTGACATTGGGAGGTGTGCATGCTTCTTTCCAGAAAACTGCTCAATGTTAGTCATTTCTTTTAAAGTGGAAGTTCCTTTTATCATAATGAATAAAATCATACGTTATGCTGTTTCGCTACCCCAAAAGAGCCCCTGAAGTAATAGTCCTCAATAACAAAAATTAGACAGAGAGGTAGTTGGTGACACCTAGAGAATCCCTGGCTATCCCCCCCCACCCCCCGCTCTGGCTGTCTTGAATAGCTTGACTGGTAAAACACATGCTATAATTATTGACAATTCTCATCATGTATCAACAGATGTTGCTAGGCACAGACTGCAGTTAGGTTTTGTTGAATCGGAATCTGCTTTGAGGAACTTGCTGCTTTGATTTTTTAAGACCATAGTGACACATGAGTCTGTGGCCACATAGGCCCGTTTTACACAGACACTCTAACACCGTTAAAATGGGTGTTACATTTTATTATACATGGTACAGGGCAACACTGCAGCCCTGCAACATGGGCCCTTTTCACACGAGATGCCTCCCCCCAGTTTTGCTCTGTGGAGGCGTATGTGTAAACACCACTTGCAGTGGGTGGGGTGCATTGAGATGGGTGGAGGCATCTGTGTAAACATCACTTGCGGTGGGTGTAGGTGTCGGTGGGTGTAGGTGCATGTGTGCTCCCACGCAACACCCATCTCCACCCACCACCCACCCATGGAGCAAACGGCAGAGGCATCTCGTGTGAAAAGGGCCCATGTTGCAGGGCTGCAGTGTTGCCCTGTACCATGTATAATAAAATGTAACACCCATTTTATTGGTGTTATAGAGTGTCTGTGTAAAAAGGGCCTATGTGGATTTCTTTTCCATAAAAGTCACAGCAGTACTAGGTCTTTCTTTCAGAATCCAGCAATATCTGCCAACCTTCCTGTTTTGCTCCAGATCCTAGAATGTCACTAGTTTTTGCATTCTCAAATGGCAAGTGTAAACAGCAAAACAATCTAATTCCTAAATCCTGCCCAAGCTGCCTGAGGCAGGAGGGGTAGGATAGAAAATAATAATAATTAATAACATCTCTCAAGTTAGCACATATGTGTCTGCATTCTGTAGAACACTGCAGAATGCATACATTAGCGTCTCAGTTTCATAATAGGCCCTTTTCACACAGACACTATAACACTGATAAAATGGGTGTTACATTTTATTATACATGTTGCAGGGCTGCAGGTGTGCTCTATGGGTGCCCTGCAACATGTGTGGGTGCCTTTTACAAACCCCTACTATTTGGAATGAGGAAGCTTTTTCCCTCTATGGGTGCCTTCTGCAAACCCCTACTATCTGGAATGAGGAAACTTTTTCCCTACCAGGGGCCACTTTGAAAATTAGCACAAGCTCCAAGGACCACACACAAGTTGGGAGCGAGGGTGTTTTGCACTCAGAGAAGGGTCCAGATTGTGGATCTGTGCATACCTTCTTCTCTGCTGCCTTCTCTTGAGTTCAGTCAGTAGCCCTTGATATTTTTTTTAACCATTTAACTACTGTTCTAGACTGGGGTATGTAACTCTTATGATGCTATATTTGCCTGGCTCTTTATTTCTCAGAGCTATTAAACCCTGCAGTTTTTAATTTTTGTCTGTACTTGTTTATGTCATAGTATAGTTTGGAATGATACTGAAATTCAGTATTTGTCTGTTACTTTGCACTAATATCAGAATAAAGTCTGGCAACTGAAATTTTTCGTGTGCATCATCTATCTATCTATCTATCTATCTATCTATCTATCTATCAACTGTAGAGGAAAGTTCCACAGTTGCTAAAAGAGCAGCAGCTCCGACAAGACAGAGGTGATGCTGGTGGGTAAGGCGATGGAGTTAACGGCCCCCATCATTGATGGGGTCTGTCCGCCATTGGTTCCCTAGGTGCGGAGTCTGGGGGTACTCCTCGATGTGCAGCTCCGCCTGGATGCTCAGGTGGAGGCTGTGGCGAGGGGTGCCTTTCGCCAACTACATCTGGTACGTTGGCTTAGGCCATATGTTTCGGACTCCGACCTGGCCACCATTGTCCATGCTTTCATCACCTCGAGACTAGACTATGGTAACGCACTCTACGTGGGGCTACCCATGGTGATGGCCTGGAAGCTGCAGCTGGTGCAGAATGTGTCGGCCCGTCTCTTGGTGGGACTGGGCTGCTGGGAGCACATTACACCAGTGCTCCGTTCTCTGCATTGGCTGCCGATAGTCTTCCGAGCCTGATTCAAGGTGTTGGTTTTAACCTATAAAGCCCTAAATGGTCTGGGCCCTGTCTATCTGTGGAACCACCTCACCCCCCGGGTACTGGACCAGCCCCTGAGGTCATCGGCGGATGCCCTTCTTGTGGTCCCCTGAGTTTTCTGGGGGGCCATGCAGGGGAGGGCATTCTCGGTGGCCATACTGAGGCTGTGGAACTCCCTTCCGGTGGGGATGCATCTGGTCCCAGACCTCCTCTCCTTTCAAAAAAGCTGTAAGACTTGGCTGCTCCATCAGGCGTTTGGCAGTGGAGATGGGTAGAGGGGTGAGGGAGGAGAGGGATGGTGGGGGAGTGGTATGTTTTTATAATGTTATGGTTTTATAATTGTTTTTATGTTGTTCTAAGCCGCCCCGAGCTGCCTATGGCAGAAGGGGTGGGATTTTAAGTCTTTCAATAAATAAAAAATAAAAATAAAAAAATGTAAGCCATGGGACCGTCCATTAGTGCGATCATTGGCCCTTTTCATACAGGTCACTTTGCCTGAGGGGATGGGTGGGTGGCGCAGCGAGTGGGAGGTATGTTCCCATGAACCTCCACCCATCTCCACGCATGGAACATTCAGCATTGATGCCCATTGCTCCGTGCGTGGGTGATGGGTGGAGGTGGGTGGAGCATGGGAGCATGCATGCACCCCCACCCACCAGCTGCAGCGTTCACACGGATGCCCCTCCACCCGCATACATGGGTGAAGGGGGAGTATGTCCATTTGTAAAGGGCCATTGTCATTGATCATTTGTTTTCACTCTACCAATAAATGTCAAGGCATGAACAATTTTATTGTTTCTGGTTTGATGTCAGACTGCTTTTATACGAGGCGCTTAGAAGCGCCCCCTGCAGCCCTGGATTTGAAAGGAAAGCCATGTGTGGAGTGTTCTGTAGACTTCAATTTTCAGGTCTATAGAACGCGGCCCCTTGAAAGCCCCGTGTCTGCAGCTGCAGCCGCTGAAGACAACGGGCGGCACGACACTTCTGGTAGCACGGGGAGCGTGTAAACACTCCCGCGCAGCTTTCCTCTTCAACACAGGGCTGCAGAGGCACTTCTAAGCACCTCGTGTAAAAGCAGCCTCAGTCTTTGTCTTGCTGACTTTGATTAGAACATCCCCTCTGCAGTCTGTTATGAAGGAGAAATAGAGCTGCAATTGGGCACCTGGAGAATTGGGCACCCCCAACAAATCTGGGATGAACAGGACCTGACGGAGTGCTCAGATGTGCGGTCCTTACCCATGGGCACTAATTTTAGTACTCAATGCAGCTCTAGGAAGAAGAACTTGGATAGGCAAATGTTTGTTATAGCTAACACAAGTTTTAAAATCTTTTCTCTAGACATTTTATTGACTAATGAGGAAGAGACATGGTTATAACTCCATGCTTTTGCTGCTCAAAGCAGTTTTGTGTCCTGGCATGAGAACTGTAAACTTATGTCAGGGACCACTAGCACTTACAAATGTAGGTCAGTTTTAGCTCAACTGTTAAAACTGACAAACAACTTTAGCAATTAATTTAAATAACATAATGTTGTTCTTAGTAGTAGTAGTAGTAGTAGTAGTAATTTCGCACTAGTGGTGTACCTGGCACTGTACAATCAGTAGTTATAGACAAGTTCCTACCCTCAAAGGATTTACAATCCAGGAGAGACAAGGAAAGGGGAGATGAGGGAGAGGTGAACATTGGCATTCATGAGGCTGAGAAAATGCAGGTGCATGTGCCTAACTTACTTACAAGGAAGAGATTCTGAGTCAGGGAGTAATGAGGCTGCAACTTCACTCATGACAAGCCTTTTAACTCATGACAAGCCTTTTGTATACTTTGGTTAATGGTAGTGCAGCTGTAGTTCCTTTCCTAGGTAAAAACATCAGTTGCTTTTAAGTTTAAAACTTCCTAAAGATTCTCCTGGAAGATTTAAAGTTTGCAGAATGACTAGTTCTGCAATGCCCTGATCCATGGTGCTTGCATGTGGACTGAACCTATCCTGTGTGTGCGCTGCGCACACAATGTGCATGCACATGATGCCACAGAGGAAGTCCACTGCCTACTGACTGCTCTGCCACCCAGCAAAGGAAGAGGCAGGGCTTCAGGAGGTGAAGCAGGTGGCTGAGCGGTCGGGAGATGGTGGACTTCCTCTATAGCACCACGCACTTGCACGCTGTATGTACATATATAGTGCAGGTTTGGTTTGTGTACATGCTCCACAGATTGGGACACAAGAGTATAGAATGCAGGACTCACTTGCAGTGCTTCATTTGTAATAAAAAAATGAATTCCCAGAAGCCAAGCTTTCCCAGAAGCCACACCTCCGGGCCCAGAACTTCTCTGCCTTTCCCTCTGCCAGGAAATGAATCCTATTCTCCAGCTTGCAACCCAACCACTGGACTAACATGCCTCTCTACAGCTAGCAACCCAACCACTGGACCAACATGCCTCTCTACAGCTGAATATAAAACAGGAGTTCTTGTGATTTAATCTATATTCTGTACTCAAAAAACATTTTGATTTAAGAGAGAAGTTAAGGCCCTTACAAATTCAATCGTGCTCCAAAAAGCATGAAAACTGTGAGTTAAGACTCCCGCTTTAACTTCTGTGCCATGTAGGTAGTAAAGACTTTGTAAGTCTCGCATATATTGTGCTTGCTTACAATTTAGGCTCCATGCCGTCCCCCCGCCCCCCCCCCCCATTTTGCCTTGGTCTTTCAGCCCCAATTCTCTTCCTCTGCAGGTTGGGGACAAGACTGAAACTTTGGACAGTGCTATATAAGTGTTAATAAGAATTTAAACTTGGGTACATTGTGAAATTAATAACATGGAATGCTCACTGGAAGGAATGAAGGCAAGAGCAGTGCCAATTTGGAAATAAATTCTATTGTCATTTGCGGATCCCATTAAATGGCTGTGAAAGAATATAATGGAGGTGCATGTTTGGGAGTGGGGGAGAGGCAAGAGGGTGTGGAATAATGAGGAGGGCACCAGTGAGTGTGAGTGGAATGGATGGAATGACAGGGAGGAACAGGGATAGGGTGCAGCAGCAAGGAAGTGGGTGGAGTGACAGGAGGAATGCCCTGACAAACAGGCAGAATGACAAGGTTCTGCATGAAATAAGTCATTCAGAAGAGTGATAGGATACCATGAATGGGCAGGAGCCAAGCCTGTCCAGAAGCCACATCTCCTGGTCCCCAGGTCCAGAACTTCTCTGCCTTTCTCTCTGCCAGGAAATGAACCCTATTCTCCAGCTAACAACCCAACCACTGGACTACATGTCTCTCTACAAGAAAGACATGAATATAAAACAGGAGTTCTCTGCTAAGTTGACAACATTTGGAAAAGGTTTATAATGGACCGCTGTCCAAATAAGGATGCTTGGCCAACCAACCCTGGAAGAATTCTGTGCAAAACTGCAAATTTTATTATCATCAGCATCTGGTTCTGTTAGTCATATATGATTCATATACAGAGGGAAAATTAAATGCTGCAGAATTTATGTGCGAGAACCTGAAGGCAAGAGGAAAACAGATACCTGGTGATGTGCACTGTAATTTGAGTTTAGAATCCACTTTATTTAGAATCCATAAAAGTGAGTATATCTCTTTGTACAGTTGGTGTGATACCATAAGCCCCTGGAAGGAAGACTGCAAATACTTAACATGTCACCATGAGTCTTACTAAAATGTTTATGAAGGCACATTGTGTATAAAACCTATACTAGGAAGAAAAGGGGTGTTTTTTTTGGTTTTTTTCTCCATCTCTTTTTGTACCCTCATGAACTGTTTAAGTGTCAATACAGTAATAACAGAAAACTGTAGCTTTCTGACTGCAAATTGCTTTGGGGGGTTATTTGTTTTATGCTTTCAGAAACAAATTTAGATATTATAAGCACTTGTTCTCTGGCTGATTGTGTAACTGGGAAAATGCCAAAGAGGAAAAAAAACCCTGCAATATGATATCATTAGTTTCATATGGAGCTTCAATAACAACAGCTCTTTTAAATAATTATTCCATTTACAGAACTGGAAACTGGCCATCTAGGATCAGTATTGTTTCTTGATTTGTAAGAAATAGTGTAAACATGCTACGTGTTTATAGCAGACAGGTAGTAGATACTGCAGTTGGAAAAAAAGTCATATTGTGTTTTTTACATGGACGGCGCAGCAGCACTGATGGATGGAGATGGGTGTGGATGGGTGGATGAGCACACCCATTGAACACCCATCCAACACCCGGTGCCACCGAGCAGGGAGACGTTTACACGGACAGCACCGCAGGGGGTTATGGGAAAGGGGAGGGGCCCGTAAACACCCAGCGCCCAAACACCCATCCCAGGAAACACCCAGCAAACACCCATGCAAGTACACGGACGACCGTGACTGGGAACGGTGGGGAAGCCCTGCCTGGCACAGTGACGCGACGGCACAAAATGGCCGACTGAGGGCAAACGAAGCTGTGCAACGCGGCCCCGCCCCCCCAGCTGCCAGGACTCGCGTGGGTGGGGCAGGAGGGAGATGGGAGGATGACAGCTGCTACACAGGAGCCAGCTCCACACAGCCCAGGCACAGAGCCCAGACTGCCCAGCGCCAGGCCTCCCCTCCCCAACACACACCCACGGCAGGGCCGCACACACACACCAGGCAGCAGAAGCACACAGGGAAGGGCCCACGACCCACGGGGGGCAAAGAAAGGAGGGGAAGGGACTCACACAACACAGGCAACACCCCCCCCCACACCCCCGGAGGCACCCACACAATGGGAGAGGTCACAGCAAAGCACAACACCAACACACCAGGAAAGGAACACAAAAGCCTTTAATAAAAGAAGGGGAAACAGCAACAGAGGGCAGCAACAAGCAACAGGGCAGGGAGGGGGACGGGACAACAGAATGGGGGGGGACAGCACCACCAGAGGCAGTCCCGGGACAGAACCCCGGTCAATATGGCCAATGACCCTGCGCCTGGTGCCAGCGCTCGCCCTGCGCACGTTCCAGCCAGTGCAGCCGCTCCAGGACGAGCAGGAGGAGCTCCACCAACTCCCCCTGCTCCCGGGTCTGCTCCGTGGTCATGGTTTGCACTGAAGGGGACAGAGGGAGAGGGGACAGCCATCAGAGCGGGCTGTGGGCACCAAGGAACAGAACTCCCCCACGGAGGGACACAGGCACAGGGCCCAGCAATGCGGCAGTACACTCACGGATGCCATCGAACAGCCGGCCCGCTGCCCGCATGTCCCAGGCTGCCCGCTCCAGCTGCAGGACCATAGCCCCCAGGCGCAAGATCACCAGCAGCATGACTACAGTAGCTGCAGGAGAGAAGGGACAGGGCAATGGGGACCACCCGCACCAATGAGCCCCGGGGGGGGGGGCGGGGGCAGCGACACCAGCAGGGGAACACCTCCCCCACACAGAGTGCCACCACCCGGTGGACAACCCGGACCCCTGCACCACGGGGGATCGGAGGGACCAAAGCCTGGGGACAGCACAACCCCTACTCATGCTCAGCCGCCCAGCGCCCATGGTGCCGCCGCCCGTCCATCGCCACCACCACAAACAGGCCGCACCAACAGGGCAACAGCAGAGGGGAGTGGAGGGGAGGGGCATGGCCACACCAATGCACCGGCGAGGCCAGGGGGTGCCTGGATGACCGACCACCCCGTATACCACCCCAGGAGCAATCCCGGGCAGCAGCACCCAGCAGGGAGGCAGCCAGGGGAACACACAATGCACAGCCGATGCCCACCCAACAGGCCCGGAGCCCCCCTGTATACACCAAGCACACCCGCTGCACACAACCACACAGCTTGGGGAAGGAGGGCTGCCAAAGGGGAAGGGTCACCCAGCCACTACAGCAGCAACAGAATCAAGGCAGGACAGAACACTACAGAACAGCATTCCTTCATTGGTGCTGGGGAAAGCAGGCTCCCAAGCACAGGGAGGCAGAGCAGGGGGGTGCTGGAGGACCTGTGGCCAGGCACGAGAGGCACAGCAGGAGGGCACCGGAGCGCCCGTGCAGGACAGGTGAGGGCACCTGGGCAGCCCCAGTGGGAAGGGGCAGCGGTCACACAGAGGGGGCAATGGGGTCCAGGGACTCCAGGTGGCAGCCAGCAGTGATGCAGAAGGCAGCGCACAGCCCACTTGGAGGCCCGGGGGGGCTATGCACCGTCCCGGGCACCAGGGTGGCAGCGAGCGGGTGGCGGCGAGGGGCTGCTCAGGGACGGGACAGTGAGCGCTCCCGGGCTAGACCCTCCCAGGCGAACAGGCCCCCTCGGAAGCACATGCATGTGAGCATCCACCAGGTAGCGCAGAAGGTGAGGATCTGTTCCTGCGGCCGCAGCCCTTACAGCTGCAAGGTCCCTCACCGATCGAAGGGCGGCGAGCCCCGCAGTGGTGGGGTCCCCGATCCGGAGCGGGCCACCAACCTTGGGGGACAGAAATCCCAGGTCCCACAGGAGCGCCCCCACATCTGAGGGTGTGCGCGGGATGCCGCGTGCATGCAGGAGGGTGCCGGTGTACTGCGCAGCAAGGCGAGGCCGTACCCGGGTAGCTCCGGCAGCAGGCAAGCTGCCATGATCTTCACAGTGGTCCATGGCACCATAATGGCAAATGGGTGCCCCGAAGGAGGCTGGCACAGGGGGCTGAAGGCAAGCTCGAGGGAATGGGCCCGGCACTCCGGGGCCCCGACCTGGTGACCCATCGTCCACATGTACCGTGACAGGAGCCGGAAGCCATCCCCTGCCGACTGGGGGTCGCCCACCAACAGCTGCATGTTGGGGCTCAGCCAGAGGGCCCCCAACAGCATGTCTGCAAAAGGAGACCACCCCTCCCCGACATCCCTGGCTGAGGGCCCCACAGATGGGCCGGCCATGGCAGCAGTAAGGCTTGCTCCAGGGAAGCAACAGCCAGGAGGCAGAAGGATGCTGCAACTGGGAGAGGCACACCCCGAGCGGATACCCTCGCCCACAGACGGACTTGCATGCCAGAGATAGGCAGGCTCGCTGTGGACAGGGCGCCGCAACCCATGCACAAGACAGCAGGGAGGCTGCACAGCTGCCGAGATAAGAAAGGGGGCCACGGCCAGGCACTGTGCCAGGGCGTGGAGTCGAGCCAGGCACCGCATCCACAGCGGGCACTGCTGCAGCTTGCAAAAGCGTGCCCAGGCTGGGGGGACGGAAGCATGGTTGCGGAGGCAGAGGTACCCAGGGATGTGTGTGGTCCCATCCCCCCCGGTGGGCATACGGCTGGCCCGCTCACGGGGATGCTCAGCAGGACGCGGCACCTGCTTGCCTCATGCGATGGGCAAGGTGGGAGGCTGGCTGATGCCATGCCCCTGACCTGCCGGCGCCCTGCTGCACACCCCACAACATGACCCCCCCCATGTCCCCGGACAGAGGAAGCAACAGCAAGGAATAGGTACAACACCTTTATTGGGGGGACATGTACAATGGAGGGGGCTGGGCTCAACGTCGTGTGCGGCCTTTTCCCCCTCTTGGGCGCACCACCGGGGCTTGCTGGATAGTGTGCCCTGGCCGCAGCTGACTGCAGGGCTCTCCAGGCTGATGGTCCAGCCTCCCTGTCATCCACTGGCCACTCCACACCGGCCTCTGCTGTTGGTCCCTGCTTGGAGGAACAAGAATGGGTTATGGGATCACCGTGTGCACTCACTTGGGTGCCCCATAGGGGTCCAGGGAGCCCCGTCCTCCCCACACAAGCAAGGCATGTGCCGAAGGGTGCTCCCTGATGGTGCCCCCCCGGGACGGTCCGCCCATAGATCACGGCACCTGCCCCATCACGTACAGAGGCACAGGGCAGGTACACATGCCCCTGGCAGTGGCTGTCGCTACCCATCTCGTGTACCACATGTGCGCAGTGTGGGTTCCACAATGTGTTCCCTACTGGTGTCCCGCCTCGCGCAGGTCCCTGGTTTCCCATCGCCCCCCCCTGGTGTTGCATCCCACAATCCCTGGGGGCCCGGGGTGCTAAGGCCTTACCTGTGGGGGTGGAGTGGCCTCCATGGGTGGTTGCTCGACCTGGGGTGCATGGTCTAGGGGTGGGGATGTCACATCCTGGTGGAGGGGTCGGGGTGGCAGTGGGGCCGGAACCATGGAGGGTGCAGGCGGGAAGAGCGGCCCTGCAAGCTGGTCCGGCCGGCCCATGTGGGGGAGGGGGTCCCCATGGACCAGGCTCGGATAGGGTTGCTGCTGGGGGAACCACAGGTGGCCGAGGTGCGGGGGGGGGGGCACCAGCACCACTGGGAAGCTGCCATGGTGTTGGTTGGCTGCCGGTCCTCCTTCCACGGCATGGAGTGGCGTGTCACTCTGGGGATCACGCCGCAGGGACTCCATGGCCTCCCCCATGAGGTCCATGAGCCGTGCGGCCTGACCCTCCAGCCTGTCACAGGCACTTCGCTGCTTGCCTTGGAGGGCGGCAGGCTGGCGCCTGTCCCAGAGGTGCTCGGTAGGGGATTAGGGGCAGTAGGGGAAGAGCGCGAGGGGACGGAGGCCCCGTCTGGTCCAGCTTTGTGGGGGGAATTTCGGGAAGTGACGCCGGCTGATGCGGCCGATGTCCTGGGGTCTGTGAGGGCCACATTTTGCGAACTCGATCCGTGCCCGTCCTGGTTAGTAAAAGCTTCCAGGGAGACATTGGGGACGGTGCTGGCGAGGGTAGTGAACGCGTCCTTGCAGCAGGGGAGGCTGCCGCCCTGCCTCAAGGAGGCTGTGGTGCGCCCCCTGCTGAAAAAACCATCTTTGGACGTGGATGCGCTCGCCAGTTACCGACCTGTCTCTAACCTTCCCTTTTTAGGGAAGGTTATTGAGCGGGCGGTGGCACTCCAGCTCCAGG
>QEPC01013043.1:1072756-1098422 GCA_003113815.1 Sphenodon punctatus
GATAAGTGCAGAGAGGTAGGGGGGAGCAAGGTTGTGAAGAGCTTTATAGGTGAAGACTAGGAGCTTGTGCAGGATTCGTTCAGGAAGGGGAAACCAGTGAAGAGAAGAGGGGCTGCACATGATCAAAGCGACGGTCGCGGTGGATGACCCTACCATGAGTCCTGGTGCCTTTATGTCCAGAGGATGGCTCCCTGGGTTTGCATGCTAACTGTAGGTTGGTGCTCACTTGACTGGAGGATGCTCGGGTACTTGGCACTAGCCATGTACTGGCATTCTCTTGTCCAAAGGATGGCTCCCCGGTTTCAAGTGCTACATGCAACTCAGTGCTCTCATGGCTGGAGGATTCTTGGGTGTCTGGTGCTAGTCATGTTCTGGTGCTCTTCTATCCAGAGGAAGGCTCCCCATTTTTAGGTGCTAACTGCAGGTTAGTGCTTGCTTGACTGGAGGATGCTCAGGTGTTTGGCACTAGCCATGTACTGGCATTCCCCTGTTCAAAGGATGGCACTCTGGTTTCGGGTGCTACATGCAACTCAGTGTTCTCATGGCTGGAAGATGCTTCGGTGGCTGGCGCTTGTCATGTTCTGGTGCTGTCCTATTCAGAGGAAGGCTCTCCATTTGCAGGTGCTAATTGTGGGTTGGTGCTTGATTGGCTGGAGGGTGCCTGGTGAGAACTGAGTCCTGGTACCCTTCTGCCTGGAGGATGGTGTCATGCTGTGAGTGGTGGGGGCAGCAAAGGAGAAGGGAGGTGAATACGTTTCAAGGAGTAATAGAATTATGAGCAGGTGACAGTGGTGGCAGAGGAGGAGCAGAACTCCTTAGTGGGAGTGTAGTGGAAAACAAGCACAGAAGGTAGGACTGGGAAAGGCTATGAAAGGCTTTGAAGGTAAAGAAAAGGAGCTTCTGCTGAATGCATTGAAGTAGAGGGAGCCAGTGGGGTGAGGAGAGGCGGCAGGGACATCACTAGATGGGAAATGGGCCTTGGTGCAGAAGATGGAATGGGCCCCCTGCTGGGGCACTCCCTTCCAGTGTGCATGCACATTCTACATGCATGTGGACCCTCCAGGCTTGTGGGCCCAAATGGCAGGGTGGGTAACCTTTTACGTCCCAGGGGCCACTTAGAAAATGAGTACAAGTGCTGAGGGCCACATACATGTTGGGGGCAAGGGTATTTAAGGGATGTGCTCAAGAAAAGGAGGGTACAGGTCATGGATTTGTGCCATGGATCTGTCCCCTGTTCTTGTGTGCACCTCCCCGTCTTTGCTCCCTTACCATGAGCTCAGTTTTTAGTGGTTGGAAGAAACTGGATCTAGAGGCCATATCGAGGAACTGGAAAGGGGCCACATAAAAACTTGTCACAGTTTTGCATTTGGCCCCTGAGTCTGAGCCCCAGCCTCCCTTTTCTATGGTATATTTCAGTATACCATTGAAATATAATGTATAGATACCATAGATTATATGGTACCCATTTCAGCTCTAACACTAGGGCCACATTCACACCTGACACAGTGGTGGCAGCGGCAAAAAACCCATGAGGCAAAGATGCAGCGGCAGGGAGGAGCCCGATGCTGGATGTAGTGTCTGTGCAAACGGGGTTCTGCTGCGCCTTTGCTCATGCTTGTCAAGGCTGGATTTTCTGCCTTGACAACTGCGAGCAAAGCCACGGCAGAACTGTGTTTGCACTGGCACTACTTCCAGCATCGGGCTCCTCCCCGCCACTGCATCTTTGCCTCTCGGGTCTTTTGCCGCTGCCGTGTCACGTGTGAATGCGGCCTAAGAAACTCAAACATGCTGCAGTCACGTTCAACCCTTGTATTGCATTTTAAGATATTAATATGCATGAATGCATGTGAAAAAGAACTGCAGCCAAAAGAAAGTGTTTTTGCATATGCAGTCTACGTACATGTGGCCCCCCAGGTTTGGTGGCCTCGATGCAGCTCCACCTGCTCCTCCTATTATAGCTATGACCCTGGGAGGAGAGGCTGAACCTGATCAGAGGTGGATGACCTTGGCAGTGGAGTTTTGAACAGAAATGAAAGGAGTAAGATGAGAGTGGGGGAGGCCAATATGGAGGAGGTTTCAATAGTCAAGGCAAGAGATGACTAGAGCATGGACTAGAGTCTAGAAACAGTAAGAAAGTGATGGATTTTAGAATAGTTGTGCAGGGAGAGGTGACAGGACTTCGAACAGATTGGATCTGAGGAACAAAGGAGAGGGAGGAGTCAAAGATGAACCCCAGGCTACATGCCTAGGTGACAGACTGGATGGTGACAGAGAGGGAAGAGGGAGAGGAAGATTTAAGGGGAAGACGAGGAATTCACTTTTGGCCATGTTATGTTTTAGTTAACGGTAAGACATCCAAGCAGAAATTTCAGAGAGGTGGTTAGTGATGTGAGACAGGATGTAGGGTGAGTGGCGGTGGAAAGACAGAGCTAGGTGTAGTCAGCATACAGGTGATACTGTCAGATTCAAGGAGTTTGCCCAGGGACAGAATTTAAAGGGAGAAAAGGACCAAGTTCAGAGCAGATCTAAAGGGCTCTTGTTCTCATCAAGAAGACACCTGCACAGCAGTGTCTTGGTGGACTTTCAGGTTGGTTGGAAAGGAATGGGGCTTCCTAAAGTTTTACACCTTACTATGGAATACACAATGGGTGTTTTCAAATGAGTAAGGCAATGGGGATGGGGTCCATGGCCACTGTGTGGATCTGCCACAGAGCACCCACGAGGGTGGAGTGCGTGGGGAGTGATTCAAATGTTTTTCCAAAGGATATTTTTTTCCTTACTTGTTATGTTCAGTCTTTCTGCTGCAACGGGAAAACTTCAAAATACTTTTCAAACAGTCTTCTGTACCTTTATAATGTTTCTGAAAGAAGAAAATAGTGCGGTTCTTTTTTGTTGTGGCAGTCCTGTTGATCTGATGTTAGTGGGAATCTAAGTCAGCAAAAAAAAAAAATATCCTTTGGAAAAACATTTTAATTCTGACTGCAATTTTTCCACTGCATTCAGTGGGTCCAGAAAATATCCCCCAAAATTTAAACACTCAAAGTTCAGCAAAAAGTTTGCCTAAGGATCAGACCACTCAGAGAGAGAGTGGACAAAATTCAACAGGGCTATAATAATAATAAAAAAAGCAGCAATTTTCCCTATTCAGGAACACTGTAGAACCACACAAAGCTGCATGCAAAGCAGCTATTTAAGTTTTCATACTGCAGCAACAAATATAACAAAGTCAGCAAATAAAACAAGTCAGCAAATAAATCCTTTGGGAAAAACTTCAGTTCTGTCTGCATTCCCTCCTCCCCCCTCACTACACTAAGTGAGTCTAAAAGATAATTCAGGATTCAGGCAAATTATCAGAGATGAGGGCATGCACATAAGGATAGGCGTCAGATCCATGGCACAGATCTATGATCTGGACCCTCTCTTTCTTTAGCACGCTCCTTAAGCACCTTGCCCCCAATGTTTAAGTAGGCCTCAGAGCTTGTACTAATTTTCAAAGTGGTCACCGGGAGGGAAAAGGTGCTGGCTCCATCACCTGTCCAGCCAGGCTGATTGGCTGGGTGGCTCCATAGAGGACTATAGGGAGTCCCTGAGCTCCAGCTCCTCCCCTGCTCTGCATTGCAGTGCCATGCTTGGGACGATATTTCTGGAGCCCCATCAACCCAACTTGCGCAGTGCAGCCCAGGGGAGACTTCTCCACCCCACTCCTGCTGCAGTTCTCAGTCTGTTATACCATTAAAGCAGACTGATGCGTAGAAAGCAGAAGTAGAGAGCAGCCTTCTGTGCATGGTCCTGCTCTCATTATGGTAAAGCAGGGCAGCAGCAGCAAGGGCTGGGGAGCCCAGGAAAGGCGGGACACCAGCCCTTTCTGCCCTTATGACCTACTGCCCCTGCATCTGCAGATAGCACTGTGCTTTAGGTTCAAATAATGATCAAAACCAAATCATTCATCTTGAATAATTTAATCAGTTTTACTAAGAGACCTCAGGAATGCAGATCTAAGTAGCACAGAAAAGTTAATTTTTATTCATGCTTTTGTACTTGAGATCTTTTGTTCCCTTAGATTATTCTAAATATGCAATTTCATGGAATGTACAAAAGCACAATGAAATTCATAAATAGTGTGCTAAAAAAGTACAAGAAAATTCTGTCCATAATTTCAGCTCAGCCTCTCCTAAAATACAGGTTGTGTTTTGGTTTTTATTGGCATTCTTCCTTTTGGAAAAGAGTGAGTTCATTCTCAATCATAGTTTTATTTCAGAATGTAGCTGGTTTGATAAAACTGTCATCCTTTCTGTGGTATGTTCCTTTTTCAGCCTTTAGCGTAGTGTCCAGACAGATAAATAATGAATGTGAACAGCTATATTTAACTTCACTTGGCCTGCCATATCCCTTTTGGGGCCTTGGACGTCTCCCTTATCTATAAAACAATATAAGATGTATAAAATCAATGAAATTAATGCTACAAATAAATGTGCTATATGTTTGACCCCATGGATCACAGACCACCAGAATTTTTATAATTCACAGCATGTTCATCAACATTGTTGTTCTGTATTTGTTTTGTTCATACAGCACCTGTGTGTACCTCTTGCAGGATTGCTGGAAAATCAACAAACATGGTAAACACAATTTCAGATTATGTCCCTACTACAAAAAAAATCTTCTTTTTGAGGAAGTTAGTATTTTCTCCTTTTCTCTGCAGAATCCTGCAGAGCATATACACTTAGGGGTCAATCCAGTGGCCCGCGTACACTGCCTTTAGGCACCATGCTCAGGCCAGAATGCGCACGCTCAGGTGCGCATGCATACTGTGAGCACATCACAGCTGCCTGGGGCTGTGATGCACACATGGCATGTGTGCGCAGCTGAGTACATGTGCTCTGGCCTCAGCGCGGCACCTGCAGGCGGCATACACATGCTGTTGGCATGGGCGGATTCACAGGTGGGGCTCAGGAGGCTTCAGGCCCCCCATTTCGTTTTGGCTTTCATTTTCATTGGTTTCAATGGAAAACACATTTTTGTCTGTAACTTGGTTGTTTTTCACTGTATGTGGCTGACACTTGGGCTGTATATACCTCCAATGGAAGGCTTTAAGTGTACCAAATTTCACAAGGATTGAGTAAAGGAATCCAATTTTAGAAGCAATTGAATTATTTTATTTTGCAAAATTCTTCATATACATTCATATACATTCTTAGCTGTAACTTCTTTGCCTCATATGTAATATAGATGACACTTGGGAGGTTTACCCCCCTTCCCCTATTTACTATCTTTGCCAACTTTCAGAAGTATTGGATAAAGGGTCCTGGTGGTATAAGCAATTAACATATAAATGTATATCTGACTAACATCTTTGTAGTCCAACCAGTGTACATGAAATTTGGCAGGGCTGTATATAACACTTTCATTATCATTTCATTATCATCTCTGCCACATATCAGAAAGCTGTGATAAAGGGTCCCAATTTTATATGCCTGCACAGCATATGCAGAGAAGGAGCCTATGCCAGGGATTCTCTTACGTCACTGTGGTATAAGATCGGTTGGTGATGCCAATTGGCCAGCAGAAAGGTCAACCAAATATCCTCATTCTGTGCTGTGACCATCCCAACATCTCTCCCCCACTTGTTACTGGAAAGTCAGAAGCATCTGTTTAGGAAAGAGTCAATAGAGATTCTCTTATGTCCTCTGTCACAGTGCTGCAGGATGTGATTGTGATGATAATTGACCAGCCTGGATGTGTAAACTATGTCCCCTGATTGCTGGGATGCTATCCCCAAAGTCCCAGTTATGTCCTTTATGCCCTTATGCCCACCTCAGGGCCGCCCCCTATGCCTGCCTCGAAGCCACTACCAATTGGTCCTGTAAAGCTGGAAGCATGCAGTAATTGGCCAGTGAATGTGTCTGTCAGTCTTTTGGTTTGCTCCACATCCTCCCTCCTACAATCTCTCTCCCCCTGCCATGCAGGGTGCCTGCCTCTGACTGGCACTGCATGTGCTGCTATTTATCTGAATAATGGTCTTCACAGGGACAACATCAATTGCTTATAAAATTGGGTCCCTTTATCAAATTGTTCTGTAGTTTGGCAGAGATGACAGTGAAGGTATGTGATACATTCCTGCCAAATACCTTTTAAACAGGATGGAATATACAAATGATACAGCTGGAAATGTATTTTCAAGTTAATGTCTTATACCATCAGGACCCTTTATCCAATCTTTCTGAAAATTGGCAGGAGTGTTAGGCTTATGGAGGGACATAATATTCACAGGTGTAATGCAAATTGGATGCAAGATAAAGAAGTTGTAGCCATGAATGTGTATGGAGCTTTTCTGAAAATCACAACATTCAATTGCTTCTAAAATCGGTTTCCTTTACCTAATCATTTCACAAATTGGTACACATAGTGCCCTCCATTGGGGGTACACCCTCCCCATGTTTAATCAGAATTGAATAAGAAACAAAAAAGTTACAGCCAGAAATATGTTTTTCAGGTTTTTCCCTTTATTTCAAAAACAAAATGTCATTTTCATTTCTATTTTTGTTATTATTATTTGTCATTTTTGATATTGCAATAACGATAATGAAAACAACAATGTTCATTATCGTTATTGTAATAATGAAAATGACATGCACACCCCTACAAGGGGGCATGATTTGCCCATCTCTCTTTTATTGTTCTCTTTGGGTATGGAGTGCAGTGGGGATTTGCTTCTTACCTGATTGGCTTGTAAGGGGGCATTTCCCCCCTCTCTTTTATTGCCCTCTTTTGCACAGTGAGGATTTGCCCCTCATCTACTTTGGGCTTAAGGGGGCATTTGCCCCTCCCTGATTTATTTCCCTCTTTGGCATGGGGTACAATGGGGATTTGCCCCTAGACTTTGTATTTTCCTGTAGTGAGACTAGGGGAAGGGGTTATTTAACCATCTGTGTTTGATGCCCACTTTCAGGTGGCAGTTGGAGCCCAGCTATCATATCCACTGCTCTACTGAACCTAAGTCCCCCTCCCGTGTTGGAGCTGTGGCTTGGGGGTTTCCCATGGCTTTGGGGTGGGGGATAAACTGGCCTAACACTGTTGCTCACTTGGTAGGGGGTGGGGCTAGAGGTGGGGCTGGAGATGGGGCCTGCTCACCTGGGCGGAGTTATACTAACTTTGGACTTCAACCCCCTCATCCACATCACTTCTGGATCCTCCTCTGGTTGGATTGCCCGCTTAGGCTGTTTTTAGACAGGCGCGCTCACGCGGGGTTTCAAAAACCCTGTGAGGAGAGATTAGACGAGACGCCGCCGGCAACTGCACGCATGACACGGCAACGCGAATTCTTTTCAAGCCGTGAATGACCTACCTCAATCAGACTCCCGGTCAGTTCGCGGCTTGAAAAGAATGCGCATCGCCATGTCATGTGCGTGATTGCTGGCAGCGTCTCGTCTAATCTCTCATCGTGGGGTTTTTGAAACCCCACGCGAGCATACTGTGTGCTCATCTAAAAACGACCTTAGTGTCTACATAAACCTTAACAAAGGGGGAAACTATTGCAAAACTCATGAAAGTGGACCTGTCCCTGTAAAAATATGTCCTTCCAACTTTTTTCTCCTCATATTTCTCTCTCTGTCCAATCCACCTGCAGTACAAATTTCAGCTTACCTCAGTCTCTATTTGGCTGGTGATGGGGTTCGCGCTACAGACAGGGAAGATGCTGCTGCCCCTGACCATCACCAAACAGCTGATGTGTAAAAATAGAAGTGCTAGACCTGAGAGGGACTGTGAATATTTTGCATTGGGAAAGGGCAGAAAGCCCTTTCCTTTGCTCCCCTCCAATACATAGATATAAGGTAACAGATCTGTTATTGGGTGCATTGACCAAAAGTTCAGCCCTGGTTGATATCTGCCCCCACTCCCCCACCCAATCCCATCCCCCAAGAACCTCAGGAGGAAAAGAGGCCCCAAAGATTTACAGGTCACCGGCATCACCGTCAAGAGGAGTCAGGACGGAGAAGGAAGGCAGAAGCAGCAAGAAGGAGGAGGAGGCAGGCCACAGACAGAGATGCTGAAGAGCCAGCTCAAGGTACAGACCCTGCTTTGTGACTACTGGCAGCGCTGCTGCCACGCAGCACCTAGGCTCTACCTCCCTCCTCCCTCCCCTCTCTCCACAGTTGGTTCTGTGGCCTGGATGCTTTCTTGTGCCACGCAGGTATGAATTTTAGCGCTGGTGCTTTCCCTTAATGAAATAGTGCCCCAAGTGGCACTATTAAATCTTTGCTATTTCCCCTTTATGCGGTATGGATGGTGCTCCTAGCCACTCATATCGTATTTTGGGTGGGACACCTCTCTTTTGTCCCTGAAGGCTTCCTTAGGGAGTGGGGTGGCTGGCTCCTCCTGTTGGTCCTATCCAGCCCGGCTGGGCTAATAGGAAAAGCCAGCCACACCACCCCCTAAGGAAACCTTAGTCCAGCCCAGTAGCCTTCTTGCTGGCACACGCGTGCGAGCAAACATCTCAGGAAGTGTGGCGCTGCTGACACACCTACAACCACAGTGCAGCGTCGTACCCGCCCAGCTCCACCTCTCCCCTCCTCTCTGGCTCCTCCCAGGGCTCCTCCCTCCCTCAGTACTGACTGCTGTGGCGCTATTAGTTGTCAGCACTGAGCGCAACAAGCAAGTGTGCATCTCCCCACCATCACCCAGAAGTACGCTGCAAACTTAACTGATTCAAGCGGCCACCACTGCAGCTGCCCACAGCAGCAAGTAAACATGCTGGGATCATCAGGGCTCATTCTGAGCCTCTTAGGGAGAATTTGAGAAAGCTTCTGGGGAGTAGGACTGGAGAGGCAATGCCCAAGACGCCCTAGGGTGCACACCATGCCTATTAACAATCCTGGCAGCTGGGAATAGTGATAGGGAATCTTTTCTCACTTTAATAAGCTTGGGATAAGCACCACTATCAAAGAAAAAAGAAAGGTAACACCCAGGCAGGAAGAAGCTGTGTGCCTGGGATCAAGATGAAAACAAAAAAAGGTAGGAGGAATGTGATTGTGTTTGTGAGAGATGATTGTTTAGCCTGCTGAAAGGGGCTACCAATGCTTCCATTTGTAATCCTTTGAGTATCTTTAAAACTACAACTTTAGAGACAAAATCAGTGCGCACATTTGAGAATTTTAAGTTTTTGATAGACTGAGTTTTAACTTGAACCATCAGTTCTGCACATACAAACATATATGTACAAAGAGCATCTCACAAATACATCCTTTTTCCCCCCAGCTCAATCTCAAAGTTATTACAAATGTTCATAAACAAATGTAATTATATGCAGATTAGGGGTGACATGAAGTGTACCTATTTTTCTCTGACAAATGTTGGAGGGTACATGAGGGCAGGATTGCAGCTATTATGTTTAAAGTATATTTTTCAGAATTTGTTTGCAAAACTATTTGAATTAAATATATGACAAGGTGTTGTTCCCATTACTGTGCTTTTTTTTTTTTTTTACAGTATGCCAGAAGTCTGCTGACAAATCAAAAGACTTATAGATATTAAGCCATATTGACATTCATAAATAGTACTTTGTGGATTAATCAGATTCATTTTCAGAGATGGATTTAATTTTCCTTCAAATACTCTGCTCTAGAATATTGTATAATTTAGAGTTTAAAGTACTAATATTTTAACTAAGTGCCTTTTATACATGGTAACTTGTTAAACTAATGTTAATGAAATGCATGGCAAATTGAAATCAACCCCATAGTCCCACATCAGGTCAATTTGTCACCCTTCCAATCCAGTAAGTTGGAACTTAATGGCACAATTAACTTTATTTCCTCTAGGCAAGTAAATCTGCTGTCATTCTTGCTTTCGTGTGCAGGTCTTGAAGGTCCAATTATTTAGGTCCCCTAAGGCAAGTACTTTATGTACAGGGCAGGTAGCTTGAAAAAGCACCTGCCTCATGGGGCACGTAAAACCTGTGTGACATTCTTGACATTCTTCAAATTGAGTTTTTAAAAATATAAGTACAAAGTATCCTCGTGTTCCTTCTTGAACTAAAATCTAAACCTATACCTTGTGCTGACACAATTGTCATTCTAGTGGGAGTAGACAAAATGGGGGCAGAATACTACAGCTACATTAACAGATACCAACTCAGTCATCTTTATTTTAGCTATTTACCATTTCAAAATTACATCAGTAAATACATTTAAACAAGTATCCATATGTAAAGATAAAAGCATATAAAATAAGTGTATAAATAAACAAATTCAAATTGCACAACACCATCAACCCTGTAAAACAGACTTCCTCTTACAGCTAGCTAAAAGAAGATACAAACAGATTTAACTACTTTCATAATTGATAGGTCACCCGTATTTAACAAATAAGTTGCCTTCTGATGATCTGTGTGCCAATATTTTCTTTCCAACATAGGTATAATCCATGTCTCACTTAAAGTTTCATAATAAGGGCAATAGAGTAGCATGTAAGTAAGTGATTCTATTTCTCTAAGATGGCAGGTACACAATTTATCCTGGTGATTTCCCCCTTGATATCTATCCCTTGATAGGGAAGGGGGGGTGGTCTTGCTTCTTGGTGTGAGATGGAATCATGACCCCAGGGAAGGTTTTCTATGCCACCTGGTGAGAGCGGGCGGTATGTTGTGGGGATCTTCCTCACCATCTGGGCGGGTCAGCCAGAGATGGGGGGGGGTCTGGATGGGGGACTTGCTTGGGGGGAAGGTCACAGTCATTGGAGTCATGATGGGGTGGGGGGAATATGGTCTCGGTGCGGGATATGTTCGATCTGTGAGGTAGGACAGATGCTTGGTTTCTGTCCTCCTCACTTCCCTCCATGCAGGTAGTAAGGTGGTTCATGATTGGGGGCTCCCTGTCCCAAAGCTGATGCTGTTGAACATGAGGTCAGTGGTCAATAAAGTCACCACTGTCCAGGAATTGATCCTGGGCCATGCTGCCGACCTCGCATGTATCACGGAGACGTGGTTAGACTCTGAGTCGAGGCTCTATTGGCTGACCTTGTTCTGGGCAGGTACTCTGTGCAACATCAGCCACGGCTAGAGGGATGGGGGAGGGGATAGCCATTGTGTTTAGGGAGTCATGGTCTGTCAGGAGGTATCTGGTGCAATCTATGCCGTGTATTGAGGGTCTTCATCTTATTTATTTATTTATTTATTTTGCTATTCTTTTACCCCGCACCCTCCCGCTCTTGTGATCAATTTGGCAGGAGACAGATTAGGGGTGCTGCTGTTATACCATTCACCTACCTGTACGACAGCATCCCTACACACTCTGATGGAGCTGGTGGTCTTGGGGGGACTTCAATATTCACACCGATGCCAGTCTTGGTGGGGCTGAGTGTGAGTTTATGGCCGCCATGGCAACCATGGGCCTGTCTCAAGTAGTTACCGGCCTGACACATGATGGGGGACGTACCTTAGACTTGATTTTTTGCACCGGTCTTGAGGCGGGGAATCCGTTGGTGGGGAGGTGTTAGCTGAGCCTTTGTCATGGGCGGATCATTTCCTCCTGTAGACTTGTCTCCTGGCACACGTCAGCCCCCGGAGAGGTGTAGAACCAGTTCGGTTGGTTCGTCCCTGGAGACTGATGGAACCTGAGAGGTTCCAGAATGCCTTTGGGGGATTACCATCTGATCTTGATGACCGTCCACTCGATGACCTTGTTACCTTTTGGAACACCTTGTTGACTGACACCATTGACCGGATGGCTCCCAGGCATCCGCTTCCCCAGTATTGGCACTGCAGGCTTCCCTGGTTTACCAAGGACCTGTGGCAGCTGAAGCGGGAGGGGTGGCGGTTGGAGCGACGGTGGCACCAATCTCGTACTAAAGCTGACCATTTGCTACTTAGAGCTAGTTTACGAGCCTATGCCATGACTATGCAGGCAGCAAAGAAGGAATTCTTTGCTACCCTTATAGAATCTGCGAAGTCTCGTCCAGTGGAGCTTTTCCGGGTGGAGAGGGGGCTGGTAAGTCCGGCCTCCCTCTGCTTGGAACCTGAACCATCGGATGCCTGCTGTGACTTGTTTGTTGATGATTTCACAGATAAAATCGCTCGGATTCACCACGATTTTGATGCTGTGCTTTATACAACGGGAGAACCAGAGGCTGTGGAATCTTGTCTGAATTCATGGGATCAGTTTCAGTGGGTGTCGCCCACTGATGCAGAGGATGTTCTTGGGGCTGTCAGAGCCACCTTTTGTGAACTGGATCCATGCCCATCCTGGCTGGTTAAGGCCAGCTGAGAGAAGTTAAGGCCGTTGCTGGCACGAGTGGTAAATGCCTCCCTGTGGAACTCCCTTCTGGCAGAGGCCCAGTTGGCTCCGGACCTCCCTTCCTTTCAACAAAGATGCAAGACCTGGCTGTTCCACCAGGCATTTGGTGAGGGAGATGAGTGATTGGTGGGTGGGAGGGGTTAGGGTGGTGGGGGTCAATTATTCCCCCAGTTTTAGCTGAATTTTAATGGATTGTTTTAAGTTATTTTTATTGGTGTATTTTTGTATTTGTGTTTTTATTGTTAGCTGTCTCAAGCTGCTGGGAGCAGAAGAGGTGGGATATAAATACATACGTACATACATACATACATACATACCTTCCATTAATAATCATGGAATCAAATAATTGAAAAGGGCCAGTGTCAATACCTGTCTCAATTTAAATTCCTGAAGCTGAACTAGATAAGGTTCTAAAACAAAAATTGTCTTAGATTCAATATACCATGGGGCTATGCTTGTCTTCCTGAGAGTGGGCAGTTTGGTTTGTATAGTGACGTCAAAAAGTCTTTGCTTTATATCTTATTAAAGAAAAAGATATATATTTCCGAAGAGTTTCTATGAAAAAACCCACTTGTGTCAGAATTTTAGTTGTTCCCAGATTCCTTAACAGATACGCTATATCCAGGGCCCCATGCATTATGCAGTAATCATGGAAATGCAGAATTCATGGGGGCCTGAATATATGTCTTTCCATTTATGGACTTATAAACATTACTGTTTATTAAAACAATCTTGATCGCCTACTGTTGGGCATTCCTTATGTGCCAAATAAGAATGTAATGTGGATCTTAGTGATGATAATACCACAGGACAAATGTTTTCTTTCCGATTTGGATCCAGTCACTGTCATCCATGCTTTCATCACCTCAAAGCTAGACTACTGCAATGTGCTGTACATGGGGCTGCCCTTGATGACTGTTGAGAAGCTGCAGCTGGTGCAGAATGTGGTGGCTCACTTCCTTTTGTGGGGGTGAGGTGCTGGGAGCACATTACACCCGTGCTCTGTAGTCTGCACTGGCTCCCTATAGCTTTCCGGGCACAATTCTGAGCTGCTTTGTGAGCAGGAGGGGCAGATTTAAAAAAACAGAATTAAATAAACAAATAAATAAATAAATGCAAGGTGCTGGTTTTGACCTTTAAAGCCCTAAATGGTCTGGGCCCCACTTATCTGAAAGACTGACTGTCCTTCCATTCCCCATTGCGGCCCCTGCGAATGGCTGGGAGTGCCTCCCTGTGGGTATTGTTTGTGAGTCTTGCTCATATGACGAGGGCTTTCAGGGAAGTGTTCTTGGTTGCTGTCCCAATGTTATGTGACTCCCTTCTCCCGGAGGTTCATTTAAGCCTGAGTGACTTCTGGAGGCGGTGGAAGACATAAGAATGTAAGAACATAAGTAGTGCCAAATTCATTCAGACCAATGGTCCATCAAGCCTAGCATCCTGTCCTCCAACAGTGGCCAATCTCATTCGCATGGGAGAAGAACCAACAGTCACAATGGGCAATCCATTCCCCGTTGTGCACTCCCAGCTCCCGACAGTAAGAAGTTCATCCTGTAAACTATTTGGTGAATAGCCATGAATGAACTTACTCTCTAAGAACTTATCCAGTCCTTTTTTAAACCCAGCTATACTGCTGGCCATGACAACGTCTGGCAACAAATTCCATAAGCTAATTATGCATTGAGTGAAAAAGTACTTCCTTTTATTTTTTTGTTCAAAAAGCCACCGATAACGACAACAATAATGAAAAATGACATTTTGTTGTTAACGAAAATGAAAATGACACATTTTAATAATGAAAACGATAATGAAAAACAAAAAACATCATGAGACCCTGGTGCGGACACCTATTGTTTCATTATGGCCTTCCTGTAACTTGGTTTCAGGGGCTTTATCAAGTGAGGGGCTCGGCCTATATCAACTTTGAAATTCCCATATAGGGAACACATTTTGTCCTGCTTGCAAGGGACATATCGTTTTATTATTTGATATTATTTAGGTGTCCTGCGATAAAGGATACTAAACCAGGTAATGGAATTCTGTCAGATTCCCAACAGTCACCCATCCCATTGACATATAACAGTATTCTTATTTCTTCTAGCCTGCTAAAATTCTTGAAAGGCTTATTGCAGTAGTCAAGCAGGCACATCTTGGGATATCTGGTTGGTGAATACTGCCTAATCTTTATCCAGGATGCAGAATTAAAGTACCCCCAGTTTCTTACTCTACCAGAATTTGAATCTTAAATATTTTGTAACATGCTTTAGGATACTTTGCCAATGGAAAGCATTTTTTGAAATCCAAATACTGTAATTCAGTCTTTAGCCCTTGCAAAAAAGACACTTGATGGCGGCTCAGTGACGGTGATCCTGCGAGCCAAAGATGCGGCAGGGCAAGGAGGCGGAGGCCAGAATTATCACTGGTGCAAATGGGGTTTTACCGTGAATGCACTCGTGAATGACAGAGCTGGATTTTGAGTCCTGTCATTTGTGAGTGCAGTTGTGGCAAAAGCCTGTTCACACCAGCAGTAATTCCAGCCTCTGACCCTTCCCCTGCCACATCTTTGGATTGCGGGAGTCACTGCTGTAAGGTGTGAACATGGTAATAGCCACAGAGGGGCTGAGTTCAGATGAAATGTTGTTATTATATTTAGCACCATAGTGTTCCCTATGTCCCCAATTATTTAACCTATTCCCCCCCCCCCCAATAGAGCTGAGCTGGTAGGGGCTTTATCTTTGCATGGCTTTTCTTTTTTACGGAAATCAAAATGTCTTTCCTTGAATGTTTGATTACGGAAAGGTGAACTCCATTAGGTTTTTCTCTTAGATAGTCATTAATTTGCATATTTATGTTTCTAGTGGAAAGTAAATATGTTAATTTCACAGCTTCTTAACAGATTCTTTAATCACAGAGATATTTGTATATTTTTTTAATGAGGTAAACTATGCAGCATTGGTCCTTACAATCAAACGACAGTCCAAGCTAAAAATAAGGTATGCATAAAATCATTAGACTTCCTTAGCTTTGTGGAAATTTATGACCCTTGTCGGTATCACTAGGACTATATTATACATTAATTTTGGCAAATAATGTAATAGCCTACATTAGTATGGTACCTCTTCTTCATTTATTTTTATGACCACTAAATTCTGAATGGATTTAGAAATCCATTCTGAATGGATTTACAATTTAACTAAATGCTTTCATATATTGGGTTTAATTGGCCAAGTCTATTCATTTATATAATTTTTTTCCAGCATTACATATATAACATGCTGCTTTTCTCCAAAGAAACTATTCCCATTGTTATGAAGTATATTTGTAAAGATTTTCCCAATTAGTCATGACATTTATGACAAATTCAGAACAAAAATGTTTTCCACAAAAATAGTATAACCAAGTAGGCCCTGAACGCAAATGGAGAGATCTGCACACACAGAAATTATTGTAAGAACATAAGTAGTGCTACACTGGATCAGACCAATGGTCCATCGAGCCCAGCATCCTGTCTCGGACAGTTGTCAATCTCAGTTGCTTGGGAGAAGTACCCAACAGGATGCAGTGGGCAGTCTATTCCCTATTGTTTGCTCCCAACAGTAAGAAGTTATGTCCACTAAACCTATTTGGCTAATAGCTGTTAATGGTTCTACTCTCTACTCTCCAAGAACTTATCCAATCCTTTTTAAAACCCAGCTATACTACTGGCCTTGACCCAGTAGTATAGCTTGGTTTTAAAAAGGATTGAATAAGTTATTTCACAAGTTATTTGTGTGTTGAGTGAGAAAAATACTTCCTTTTATTTGTTTTAATAAATAAAACAAATAAAGCTACCAGCTACTTTCATGCAGTGTCCCCTAGTTCTAGTAATATTTGAGAAGGTAAATAACCATTTATTCATTCCACACAACTCATGCTTTTATAAACCACTATCATAATCCCTCTCAGTTTTCTCTTTTCTCCAAGCTGAAGAACCCCAACCTATCCAGCTTCTCTTGGTACGGGAGCCATTCCATAGCTTTATATTTTTTGTTGATCCATTCCCTGAGTGGTAACCCAGCATTGTGTACATATAGTTTGTATTATTTTTTCCTATGTGCATCACTTTGCACTTGTCAGCATTAAATTTCATCTGCCCAGTCACCCACTCTCGCAAGATCCTCCTGCAATTCTCCACAGTTTGCTTGGGTTTTAACTACCTTGAATAATTTTGTGTCATCTGCAGATTTGATCGCCTCACTTTTTACTCCCTTTCCCAGATCCTGAATACATATATTAAACAACACCAGTCCCAATACAGATCCCTAGGGTACTCCACTATTTAATTCTCTCCATTGTGAAAACTTACCATTTAGTCCTACTCTTTGCTTGCTATCCTTTAACCAGTTACCAATACACGATATGACACTTCCTCCAGCCCCATGACTATTTAATTGCCTCAGGAGTCTCTTGTGAAGGACCTCATCAAACACATTCTGAAAATCCAGATACAATATATTGACCTGCTCACCCTTATCCACGTATGTATTTACACCCTCAAAAAAGTCCAATATATTAATAAGGCATGACTTCCCTTTGCTAAATCCATGACTCTTCCCCATTAAGCCATGTTTAATGGGGAATTAAACATTCCTGATTAAGCCGATATGCTCAATAATTTTGTTCGTAATAATAATTTACACCAGTTTTCATGGCACTGATGTCAGACTCACCGATTTAGTTTTCAGGATCGCCTCTGGAGCCCTTAAAAAATATCAGCATTATATTTGCTACCCACCAATCCTCGGGTACAGTAGCCGATTTTAGTGATGGGTTGCAAATTCCCAATAGTAGGTATGCAATTTCATGCTTGAATTTCTTCAGAGCTACCTGGCAATTTTTTACTATTTACGTTTGTCAATTTGTTCTAGACCTCTTCCATAGTCATGTTGATTTTTTAAACTTCTTCCAATTCTTCATCTATGAAAAATAGTTCCAGTGTGGGTATTTCCTAACATCTCTGCAGTGAAGACCAAAGCAAAGAATTTATTCAGCTTTTCTGCAATGGCTTTATCCTCCCTGAATGCCCCTTTCACCCCCTGGTCATCTAATGGTCCAACTGTCTCTCTAGCAGGCTTCTTGCTTCTGACGTACTTGAAAAAGTTTTTATTGTTAGTTTAATCTCAAATTTAATCTCAAATGTCTTCAAATTTCATCTTATTTGTCTTATTGTGTTCTGTCTTATATTGTCTTATATTGTCTTCTGTCTTATTAATATTTTACATCTAATTTGGCAGTGCTTATGCTCTTTCCTATTTTGTTCATTAGGACTAATTTTTCATTTTTTACAGGATGCCTTTTTGACTCTAAAAACCTTATTCACCTCACCATTTAGCCACAAAGGCAGATGTTTAGTCCTCTTGCTACCTTTTTAAAATTTGTGGAGTACATTTAATCTATGTTTCCAAGATGGTGTTTTAAAATAGACCTCACACTTCTTGCAGACATTTATTCCTTGCAAGTGCTCCTTTTAATTTCCCTCTAACTAGTTTCTTCATTTTTGCAGTTTAACGGGTTAAAGTTAAATGTTACTGAGGTAGTTTTGCAATTCCTGTAAACATGTTCCTGTTAACATGTAGTTTTGTCCCTCCTGTAAACAAGTTGATTTTGATCATATAATGATCATTACTGCCAAGCAGCTCCACTGCCATTACCCTTTGCACCAGGTCCTGCGCTCCATTTACGACTAGGTCCAAAGTAGCTCCTCCTCTCATTGGTTCCATGACCAGCTGCTCCAAGAATCAGTCATTTATGGCTTCTAGGAATTTTACCTCCTCCTCATGCCCCAAGAAGACATTTGCCCAGTCAATATTAGGGTAATTATATTTATAATAATCACTCATTGTTAGTGTGTTTCTGACTTTATTAGCCTGCTGATATCCAATAACATTTCATAGTCCATTTCACTGTCCTGATCAGGGGATTGATAGTATAATCCCACTGCTACACATTTCCCTGTTTTACATGGGATTTCTATCCATAGAGATTTCAGAGTACAGTTCACTTCCTATAAAATCTTAATCCTGCTTGACTCAATGCTATCTTTAACAATAGTGCCACCCCACCACCAGCTTGATCTACTCTGTCATTTTGATATATTTTGTACCCTGGTATTACAGTGTCCCATTGGTTATCCTCATTCTGCCAGGTCTTAGACATGCCTGTTATGTCTAGATCTTTATTTAGTGCCAGATGCTCTAATTCTCCCATCTTACTTTTTAGACTTCTAGCATTTGTATAGAGACACTTAAACATATTCCTTTTATTCTTATTCTGCTCATTATAAGTAACTAGTTCAGTTATTGTGAGATCACTTAAGTTTGTCTGTTGTAGGTTGAGAGTCATAACTTGTGATAGGGACTAAGCCATTTGATATTTTAGAAATACATTCAAAATGTGACATTACAATTAGGTAATAGTTTTGTAATAAATGAGTTTGTTCAATTTATTTTACCTGTGAGTTAAGATTTCCACAACATCCTCACGACTTCACCTGATGGTGTATGGAGATAGTTTAATTTTCCCTTGATAGGATATTAAGTCACTTTTAGTCTATAGGGATCACATTATAATGTCAAAATATAATGAATTCCTGTGAATGTAAGTTATGGTGCCATTAACACCTTACTCTCTCCATCTAACCCCCGCACAATTGAAAATGTACTAAAAAATCTGCTGAAAAAGTATATTTTAGAGACTAGCACATAGAAACAAGTGATTAATTCTCTATAGCTTCCATGTTTCTAATAATTTATCCCTAATTTACATAAGCCCTGCAACTACTCTGAAGTTTTAAACTGAGTCTTGTACTGAAGAAAACCTATATTCTCCCTCCCTCTAACCCTTCATTACTTTTTACACCAAAAGGAAATCCAAAAGTACAGCATGAACAATACAGTTCTTTAGAAGAGTAGAAGAGTGGAATGAAAGAGCCAAGACAAATTTTCTTCCTGACATTTGTCTCTTGAGGACATTTTCTACCAGAGGAACACACATATCTCTGACCACTATAGTGGCGAGTTCTAGTCACAGTAACCTGTGATTGGTTCCAATTTAAGGTTTCTTCTTATACTGATACCCCTCACCACAACCCATAAAAGTGTTGTGTGAAGCTTGAGGGTTTTGTATTTCGGGAGGAATCTTGCATGCAGCAAGTGTGTTATGGAATCACATCACTGGAATTGGTGGGATAATTTGTATATGGAAAAGCAGAAACTTCTGAGGAAAAAAACCCTCTTCCTTTACTCATAGAATCATAGGACCAGAAGAGACCTCAAGGAAATCGCATCCAACACCTTCCACTAAGGCAGATGATGCACTTAAAAAGGAAAAGGTCTACATGGTCTACATGGTCTTTTGATGTTTGGGGACTGTATGCTATATATAGTACAGTCACAAAACGTGATTCTTTAACCTGTTAAGCTGTTTTCTACCTCTGACCTCCAGTAGCTTTACTGTGTTTAACAGCAAGTAGTTTTGATATCCTCTTCAGACTGTATTCGGCTATATAATCAAAGTATTTCAAATGTATGTTTACATAGGTAAAGAGCAGAAATTATACTTTTAATTTGACTATCATTTATATAAATTAAATAAAATGAGGCTATAATTTATCTTTTAGAAATCCTTAAATCAGACCTTCCCAAACTGTGGGTCAGGATCCCAAGTGGGGTCACACCATTTGCAGCTAGAATCATAACCTTGATTGGTATCTGATACACTTTGCGTGACAATAGGTGTTTTCAGGCGAGATGCTACCCCGCCTGGCCACCCCATGAGCCATGCATCTGACCCGCCCATCTGAAGGAGGAGCAGCTAAATGCCCGCTCCCGCGAGCCATGGAGCACCCATTCTCAGTCACTCATGGAACACTTCTGGGCAATCTGGAGGGCACCATGTGGGGAAGCCAAGTAGATCTGTGGCAACGGGTGGCCACGGGGCCCCTGCCTGAATGAATGGCAGCAGACAGGTCCACTGCTCATAAGTGCTGTGTGTGTGGGAAGCTGTCTTTGCAAGTTACAAGACCTGGCTGAGAGCACTGGGAAGCCTGTATTCCCTAGTGCTCATAACTGGGATATGTCGCTTGCAAAGGCCAGACTGGCATGCTTTCCCCTCCCTCATGGTTGTGGCAGTGGGAGTGCATGACAGATGAGTATGTGGCCATGACAGCCATGCTGGGAGCTGCCAGTTTGTTTCCCTCCTCCCGCATTCCATATACACTGGTGCCCCATGGCAGAGACCCTCCTCCCATCCCCCACCCTCATTGACTTGTTCATCTGAAAACAGCCATTGCTAGATGTCAGGGGTCACACAATTATATTTGTCGCAACATGGGGTGCCAGAGGCTGCGAACCACCGTCTAGTTTTATCATTGCTGCACATGTTTGTTTATACTTTCCTAACTTACTTAGCAGCTGAGTTTTAATTAATTAATTAATTAGCTCTGATCTATTTTGAGAGTTTTGGGCCCTTTTCACACAGACACTCTAACACGGATAAAATGGATGTTACATTTTATTATACATGTTGCATGGCTGCAGGTGTGCTCTATGGGTGCTCTGCAACACGTATAATAAAATGCAACATCCATTTTATCCGTGTTACAGTGTCTGTGTGAAAAGGGCCTTGGAGAAAAAGGGCAAAGTGTAATATGGTCAAGGAAATGGTAAATAGAATAATAATGAACTCTTGCTGGGATTCAAAAATACTTTTTGCAAAAGATATTAGGAAATAAGGCGTTCTAGGCACTGAGTTTCCAGAATATAATTTGTAAAACTGGTTGGATGCCTTTTCAACCACACTATCATTATGTCTGAAATTGATTAGTTTGTCCTCTCACTGGAATTCCTCATACTGTACAGCATATGTTACCTGATTAAAATCCTGGAAAATCATGCAGTTTAGAGCTTGCTCATTAACTCCTATTGGCATCAGATTATGTGATCATTGTTATTCTGAGGCCCTTTTAAGATATCAAGCTATTCCATTGAGCAAAATTTAAGTAAACTTAATTAATATCTTACTGTCACTTGAAATCTGAGCAGACGTTTGCCAGGCTAACTATATTTCAGTATGCTGTCCACACTTTGTGTTGCAATGCACATGCTACTTTTATATTAAAATGAATACAATAATTAATAACTAAATGTATTGCTTGAAAAAAATCAGCACACGAATTGCAATATTTTTGTGTCATAGTATATTGCAGCAAGATAGCTGACATTTTTTCGGCACATCCCAGAATGCAACAAGGACACCATTATTGGGTTTTAGTGGCCACACTCTATTCAAATGACATAATCTGGGTGTGGAATTGCCACAGGCAATTTTGGGTTAAGTATCAGAAAGGCATTAAACCTTACTTATAAGCTTTGGAGTGAGGGTCCTGATGCTCTCAGGTACCTGCCCCTAACATTTACCATCCCAGCATGCAAATCAAGGGTGAGGGAGGACAAATGTGATCCCTACAGGACCGGAGCAAGGAGTAGGGTGCAGAAGGCCCGAGGCTGCATAGCCACATTGGTGCCCTCAAGTTTACCCCTCCCAGGGAAGTAACCCTGGCGCTCACTGCACTCAGCTTCTGCGCCATGCTACCATCCCCATCTCTTAAGAGATGTCTTGATATTGTCTGCTCAACTAGCAGAAACTACACCAAAATGTACCAGACACTCACAAGAGTGCAACAAGTTTTTATGAAACGATCAACCCCCAGCCTGAAAAGGCCAAATCAAGCTAATCAAAACAACACTGTGGGGAACGCAAAACCCAGAAATTCCTAATAGGGATGGGTGAACAGAACCGAGTTCGGAAATTCGGTTTGGTTCGAAAATTGAGTTTGGTTTGGAAGTTCAATTCGGTCGACTGAACTATTCGAGTTTGGTCCGAATTCCGAACTTCTGAACAGTTTTCGGAAATTCAAACCCCATTGAACTAAATGGAATATTATCTTGTAGGGATGGGCGAACAGAACTGAGTTCGGAAGTTCGGTTCGAAAATCGAGTTCAGTTTGGAAGTTCAGTTCGGTTGACCGAACTGGTCGAGTTCAGTCCAAACTCCGAACTTCTGAACCGCGTTTGCCCATCCCTAATTCCAAAGCCAGTCAGGAGCTTCTGTCAAAATTCTTTCCTAGCCCCAATAGACAACCTGCTGATGCTCACGGTGTTAAGTAAGGAGGTGGGTTGGTGGGTACTGTCTGCCTGCTGCCTGCACCTGCTGCACTGTAGCTCTGGCCCCGTCGACTGCCAGGCCCCAAGTCTCGTGTGTGAGACTTCAGTCATGCCCCTGGTCTGAGTTGCCTCGCAATGCCAGTTGGGCTTGACTGTTTCCCGCCGCCATAGCCGGGTATTGCCTAGCAACACCAACTGGCGGCCACCTGCACCTGCCTGCTTTGCAGCGGCCTTCCCGGCATCCCTGCTCATTTCTGTGAAGGTGAATGTGCCAAAGTACCCTTCACCACCACCTCCTGTGTTTGGGTGATTGGGTGGGATGGTGGGGAGAGAGAGAAGGGGTAATTGGTTTAGGACTAAATCTGGGAATGGGAGAATTCTTACACTTAAGAAGTGGCATCTGGGCTTAAAACTGCAAGAACTATTCTCATGAGCTTTTGCAGTGATTTAGTCTTTTGGAGGCAATCTAGTAAAAATAATCAGTTCTTTTGGAAATGTGTGAATTTTGGTAGTTTTTAATTTATCAATGCAAACTCTGTATTTTAAAGTAAGTGTGACAGATTAAAGAAAATAAATCCATCTTTAAACAAAGAAAAAATCAGCAAAACAATAACATCAACCCCCCCCTGAAATTTTACATTATTAGGGTACCCATAAAGCAAAAGGAAAAGATGGCATTTGCTGTGATTGATAGTTATGCATCAACAAAAGGTAAAATAGATTATAAATACACAATAGATTTTTTTTTTACAAACCTGGTGTATCATTGAAAGAATTGGGAAAGTATAAAATGTTATTGTGGAGTACACAAATGATTTTGTTTTCTCACAATAAAACATAACAAATTATTTTTACAACGCAAAGTCCAAGTACAATTTTGGGGAAAAAATGTAATGAAGGTGTAATTAACTTCCCCAGGGCATTATTATAAATGTATTATTGTGTGGTGCTACAAGTAATAGATTTCTCCATAAATTAAATATTGTATACAGCTTGTTGAAAGTAAAAAAGAAATCAGTGGACATTTATAAACATGGTACTTAATTATTGGTTGGTTTTATAGTGCTCTTTGAAGGCATGTCTAGCAGACATTCTTCGGCAGTGATTGCATCAGTAGTTTAGATTTTTTTTTACAAAACTGAAAAATATTTTCTATAAAGTGGGACAATTTAGTATCCAAGTAAGATAGTGTTTGTACACATACACAAAAAGGGGGAGCTATCCTGGGATAAACAGGATGTTTGGTCACCCTCAAAATACTGCATATATTTCATGGCTATGGCTTTAAACAAATTTAAGATTACCCTTATTGTCTAATGATATGTTTGGGAGGATGGGCTCTTTATGAGTTTTTTTTTAGCTTTCCAGATGCTCAGACAATGTGCCTTAAGTACTGTATTCATAGACTAGCCCCAGAATGCAGCAGATTAGCTATTTTAAGATTTGAATTGTGAATAACATGCTGGAAAAAAGCAACAACGTTTACAAATCTGTGTAGACTCAATTAGCCCATTTAAAATGTATTTATAAATGAAGCAGATGAACGAACAAATGTCTGCCATGCAACACTGTTACCTGATTAATATTTTTATTTTTTTTAAAAGCTTTCTGTTACTTCTGTCAACAGCAATTATTTAAAAGTCTGTATTTGTTCACTGGGATGAAAACATACATTGTTACCACCAAGTCTTGATAGAAAGTTTTGAACAATAAGAGAGCCTAGTAATATTTTTTTAAATCCCCCTCCTGCCTTCTTGGAGGGAGGGGTCATTTGTCAGTGCTCCCTCCTCCCCCCCTGTTGGGAGGAGAGAACAAATATTTATTTCCCCTGGTTGTTAGGGCCAGCAGGGTTTGAAGAAGGGGCAACCCTGTTTTTTGATGTGGAAGAAAGACCTGCAAGATGGGTCTTCCTGGACACCATTTTAGGTGAGCCATTGCCAAGTGCAGGGAGAGCCAATTGGACGTGCAAGCACGTGCCCACCTGCCCCTTTGGCAGTACTGTGGGTGTAAGCTGGTTGCTATTTTGGTTCGGGAAGGAATTTTTTCTTGGAATTCTCTGACTGATTGCGAGGAACTGATTTTTCACCTTCCCAACAGTGCAGGCATTCAGTAGGAATTGGTGGCAGGGCAATTTTGCCCAGGTGGTAATAAGAAGGCAATTTTTTGCACTCTAGGTGGGATCCATATGGTATTTTAGAGGCTTGGGGGGTTAGAAAAGAAACAAATTGGAAACCTGTCCCTATGAGATAGGAATGGGGTGGGGCACAAGGGCAGGGGATGGGCCAGTATCACTACCATCCTGGGGGGCTGAGGGGAGCACACAACCCAGCTGAGGGCAAAACATGGTCTGAGAGAGTCTGGCAACCCTCCCCCTTGTTTCCTGTCCTCAATAAAGGGCTTTGCCATTAGCACCCCTGCCCATTTTATTTATTTATTTTTATTAATATGCCACCTTTCTTAAAGACTCAGAGTGGCTCATAAACAATACAAATATTAAAAACTCATACAAAAACTACCCATAAACTCCCAGCCTTCCTACAACTCCCCACCAAATCCACCCAGTACCACCTCCCAATTGTAACCCAGTTAGAAGGTTTGGGGGATGGATGGATTTGGGAGGGACAACTAGTGGTATGTTGGTGGAGTCCTGGGTGGGGGGAGGTTACTGTGTTGGGGGGCGAGGTTGTTCTGGTGGGGTTTTAATTGGGTTGTTGGGTGGGTTGGATGGAGGTTATTATTATATTTGTGGTGGTGAGTTGGGTGGGTGGTTGGGTTTAGAATATCCTGCCCCTCCCCACCCGTGAAAGTGGGGGAGGAGGGTGGGATTGGGTTAGGGTGGGGGGGAATCTATCCCCCCTGTGAGGGGGGCTTCAACCTCTATACAGGTTCACACCACCTGGACTTACCTGCTCGTTGCCGGTGCAGGGGGGGGGGCTTGCCTCCACGCCGCCGCTGCTGCTGCCGTCACCATCTGCCTGCTGCTCGCCGCTGGGGCCGCCGCCGCCGCTGCTTCGTCCCCGCAGGATACCTGCGGGGACAAGAAGAACGAAAAAACTGTGAGTTGGGGGCAGGGGGGGGAACGCAGAGGGCAGCCACGTGGGCTGTCCTGTCCCCTCCCCCCCCACCCGGAAGTAGCAGGGGCTAAAAGCCCAGAGGCAGCGGCTGGAGCCGCAGGGA
>QEPC01013043.1:1114388-1132953 GCA_003113815.1 Sphenodon punctatus
TTTTAGATTGTAAGCCACAGGCAGGGACCGCATCTGATTGTATGTTCTGTACAGCGCCAGGTTGCAACTGGCGCTTTATAAATGTTTAATAATAATAATAATAATAATAATAATATTATTATTATTATTATTATTATAAGCATTTGTGTAGCGCCAGCTGTGTACCTGGCGCTTTACAGAACAATAAGAATGATGCGGTCCCTGCCTACCGCTTACAATCTAATAGACACGGAGGGCAGAGACAAGGACAGGCAACATAAGGAGAGACAAGGGATAAATAACTAAATGGCACAATAGTCCATGTGCAGGCTTTATAAGGCTTTGGTAAGACCGAATCTGGAATAAATTCAGTTCTGGTAAACTATGTTCAAGAAGGATGAACCTAAACTGGAACAAATGCAACAAAGAGCTATCCGGATGATCAGAGGAATGGAGGACTTACCTTATGAGATGAGGCTAAAAGAGCTTGGCTTAATTCAGCCTATCAAAAAAAAAAAAAAAAATGGCTTAGAGGAGATATGATTGCATTGTACAAATATATCTGGGGAGTTAATGCGATAGAAGGGGAAGATTTTTTTTAAACTAAATGTGAGCGTGAGTACAAAAGCTAATGGATATGAGCTTATTATAAATAAATATAGGCTGGAAATTAGAAAAAAAAGTTTTTTAACAATCAGAGTAGTGAACTTATTATTATTATTATTATTATTAGCAAGCATTTATATAGCACCAGCAATGTACCTGGCGCTTTACAAAGTACTTGAATAGACACAGTTCCTGCCCTAAGGTTTACAATCTGAGAGACGGGGGGAGGAACGAAGGAAGGGGAACAGGGGGAGAGACAAGGAGTGTAACATTTACGAGGATGAGAGGTCCCAGGTGCATGCGCTTGGCTTGGCTACATCAAGAATGATGACTGGTTGGTCCATGTGGTGAGGATATGAGTACACTACTGGATTAAGCTTCCAGGGGCAGTTGTGGGAGTGAAGAATCTGAATAATTTTTAAATGGAGTTGGGTAAATTTATGATACACAGCTTGTGATGTGTTTTTATCTGATTCTATAGGAGGAAATAAAGAATACATGTTGGGTTTACTCATTGTATTTCTGTTACCTGAATTGACCATACAATATCAGGTACTGATCGATACTCACTTGTGACCCCATTTGGGTACCTGATGTCCCGGAATGTTGACCTCTGGTACTGATTTTTTTACTTTTTTGTTGATTTACCAACTTCCAACACCTACTTATCTGTTTTACGTGTCAGAAAATTGACTTTCTGTCCTGGGAAGTATACTTCCAGTTGCAGAAAAACAACCTACAGTCCTGATTTCTTTTATTTCTGCCCTGATTTTTCAGTTTTCTGACCTACTATACCAATCAGTAATCAGAAAATTGGAAAAGGTAATTGATAGAAATTATCAATTTTGGGGGATCCAGGTACCCAGGTAACCCAACATGTACTCAACGTAGTACCCAAAAATGCAGGTATGGGTACTAAATTATGTACCCGTTTCAGCCCTAGTGGGTACCCCAAAGCCTCGGCATGGGATTGCTGTCCTTCTCTTTAATAATTCACACAGGAGCAAGTCAAGTAAATGCAAATCTCCTGTTTATTGTCCTGCCACTGGCTTACACACTAATAATACTGCGCAAAGCAAGCAAGCTGTTGAGTTTTCACCTCTTTGCCTCTCAGTCAGGTCAATCTGTCAGGTGGCCAGCCTGCCCATGTCCTGATGGGGAAGTTGCTGTCCCTCTGGTCTGCATAGGTCTGCGTTGGGGAAGGCTTCCAAAGATGTTCTGTCTCTGTCCTTCTTTTATACACAGTTTATTATAGGTATTGCAAAGACTTGAGAGTTTGGATCCCTGCTGTCGAACGCATGATTTGGCTCCCCAAATTTCTGTCCCAGCAGTTTCTTTAGACACATTGGTTCATCAATCATTTCTTTACATCTGCTGCTTTAGGAATGATTTCCCAGACTTGTCTGTCCATCCTTTGGATGCCTGGGTACCTCTTGCTCAAAAGAGCTGAAATCTCCTGTTTAACTTCCCTTTTCTCACAGTCACTTCAGAATTTTCCATCTAATTTCAGACTCAGCCAACTTAGTAAATGTGTACTGGGCTTTTTGATTTGTTAATACAGGCCTCATATATAAAGTGTGTTCTGGGCTCAGGTTATCAATAAAGGCCTCCCTAGCACACACACATATTGACCTGGGAACCAACACATGGGTGTGCTTTACCCTACACAACGTCTTCCTCAGTCTTGAGGAGGACACGGTGCGGACGTGGACTGGGAACATGTGTTCCTGGTCTATGTTCACCTAATAAACAGTCCGATAGACACTCATTTGTGGGTGGCTATCGTGCCATTTATTAACAGCTTCTGTGTCAGCATCTCCTGCTGGCGTGGGGTTGTGAGAATGAATCGTTAGTGCTCTGTCTTCATCTGCTGCTTAGGCTTGTAGTGAATGAAAATAATTTATAAGTAAGAAAAACCTTACCTACCTGGTTGGCTTACAGTCAGAGGCTGGGAAATGAAGGCTCTGTATCCCAGGGCAGCTTTAGACAGAATGGAAATGGGTTTTTGAATGTGTGTTCAATGTGTGTTGACACCCTTCTCTGAACACTCTAGTGAACATGTGTTTGCAGCGTTCCACTTCTTATATGCGATTGCAATGGGTGTTTCATACTGCCCCCAGTTAGTGTCCCGGTTAGTGTCCCGGATGGTATCCCATCATGCCACATGCCAGACATTTGTGACATGTTAGTCCCTATCAGGTTGCAGTAACGTCACCACAGGAAGTAGGTGTTACATTCATGATTAACAGCACATTTCCTCCAATCAATTTCTTCCTTTATTTTCTATTTTCACTGCTGCAAAAATTTCTGCCTCCTCCTCACATGCACAGTCTCTGTGTGCACACTCCCCATAATTTCACCCCAGGCCCTGTCAATGTGCTCTTTCTATGTGTCTTTCATGAGGATCCAGGAACTCCCTTTTGCTCCTAAGCAGGGAGAGGGAGAGAAAGGAGCGACGTTTCTTATTCTGCCCATCAGAAACCTACCTCAGCAAAGGAAAACCCTTTGCTCCTAATTGGGGGTGGGGTGGGGAGGACTTTGAACCAAGGAATCACAGGAGAACCAAAGAGTTAAACCGAACATAGAGAGTAAGAACATGTTCATCACCAGGAAGTTGTGGGCCTTTTCAGCATAAACACAGCCCACATTTGCTTAGACGCAACATGAGACACCCAGTGTTGTAAACGCTCATCTGCAGCCCGGAAAACATCTGGGCAGCAAAGGAGTGTTTAATGAGGGGCTAAAGTGGGGCAAAGGAGGGGCAGAAAAATGTTGCAGTGCTTACACAGAACAGGTAAACATATATTCAAGGTCTTAACCACTCTTTTTCTGTTCTGTCTAAAGATGCCCTCTATAACTATCCCAATAAACAAATCAAGAGCAGAATAATCAAACACCACCACCAAAAATCCACCTATCCAGCATTCCCAGTACTGTGTGGTAAGAGAGGTTGTACTTAACTGCAGCATCTTTCTGATTGCATTGTAGTCAAACCATGCTTTCTTGATGACCCTCAATAGTGGAAACTTGAGTTTTCTTTTTACTAAAACTACTCAGCCCACATACACCAATCAAATGTACAGAAGATCCTGAGGCAATTAAGTTCTGATAGATCCATTCTGCATGAATAAGTATTGTTTCTTAAAGTGTTGATTCTGTTATTTCTTTTAAATCAGTGTTTTTCTCTAATATTGAAGATATGTTTATCTTTTCTTTAGTTTGCTTAGATTGGGAGTTTATCTCTGCTATTCTGTAAAGAACACACTTAAAATGCACATAGATTTATTAAACGACTATAGTGCCTTGAGCACTGATTTCCAACTGTGTATGTTCTGATTACCTCAAAAGCTTGCAGTGTACAGAGGCATATTGATTTTTGGAAAACTGTGACAGGTTTCAAGCTATGGCACCACATTTTTCTACTTTAAACTTAAAAGATCCAAATCAGACGTTAGGGAAAACACACTTGGTGTTTCCAATTAAGAATGGATGCCTGTTTGTTCTACTATTGCAGGTATTGTTCCATAGCTAAGAATGCATGTGGTTAATTTTTCAAATGTACTGTGTAAATGTTTAAACTGCAGACCACTTCTTTTTAAGGTAACTAACTACCTTCTAACTTGCTGTAGCCTCCCGGAGTTCCCACAAGCAGGAAAATTAAAGTAAGACTAAAGTGGAAATATTTCCCTTTCAAAGCAAATGGGGTTAAAGTAGGGTGGGACTTGGATGCTCTTACTCTGAGGAAGGACAACTTATCTGCGTTGGGGGAAGGTAATCATTCTGAACTGTTAGCTGTCTGCAGTCCCAGTAACCCTCTGCGCTCACATTTTGTGTGATGGAAGAACAACATCTCTGCCATGCTTACTGTTCTAGAGTGTTATTGCTATGTTGGTCCCAAATGTAGGAGATGGAAACAAAGTAGATCCCTTCTGTTGGTGGGAATGTGCAAGCCTTTGAGCCACACAGAACTCTTCAAAACTTGCCTGTAGCCTGATGAAGAGCCCTGCATGGCCTGAAAGCGTGTATATTCTTACTAACAGATGTTTGTCCAATAAAAGATCTCATCTGAACTACTTTGTCTTCCACACTCACTGTTGTATTCTGTTGTATTCTAGTTCTTTCTCTTGCAATTTTCCAAGTAGGGAGATCTGGGGAAGGGAAGAGCTATTGGCCACGTCACATCCAGGGGAGGGATTTTGGTTGGGCCAGGGGAGGGAGGTGGGGCGGGGCTGGGTGTCTGCTCATGTGGCCAGCACCTCGGCCCACCCTGGCTGGGGGGCAGGGGAGATCTGACAGAGGCCCACCTGCCTGGCTGCACTGTCGGAGGACTCCTTCTGCCCAGCTCCCCACACTGGTCCCACGTTGTGGCGGCTGCACTTGCCTGCCATGGGGCCACGTACAGATTGGGCCCTCTGTAGCTTATGTGGCTGCACCCAGAATAATTAACCTTGCTTGTGAGAGCAAACCTTTTAAACATTATTAAATGCCAATGTAGTAGCAAAATCCCAATTGTTGATTGAGCCTCCATTTCATTACACAAAACCAGTGTTGGTCTGAGCATGCTAGATAAGATTGGGCAGACAACCACCAATTAAAAATGCCAGATAAGATTCTGCCAATTTCAGTGGGAGGGGGAAGATTTTGTGAACAATACCATCATCTTTGTTGCTGAAGTTACTAAATTTGATCTGCTGCTGATTATTCTCTCCAAGTTGAGTGTAATGAATAGTTGCAGTCAGAGATGGTTGGATATTATTTATTCAGATGATTCAGCCAGAAAAAAAAGTTCACTTCAATAGTGACCGAGGAAGAAGAAAACACTGATGATCCAGACAGCAAGTTAATCATGAAATAAAAAAGAATTTTAAATATGAAAAGGATTAGGTTCATGGAGTTGATTGTAAGAACTTGTTGCTTACTGATTACAGGCATCATTTCTGCAAAGAGTTTAGATGATGCCATTAAACTAGTGGTAGTTGCGGGTGGAGAAATCTAAATGTTCAAGCTTACTTTGACACTTTAACTTTTTGTTTCTATTAGATTTTTTGTTGTTGAATGCATTTGCCTCTTAACTCAAAATGCTCCAGTTTGGGGGGATTTTGTTAATAATTAATATTATGGAATTTTGTGTTTTAACAATATATGCTTGTCTGTCTAGTATAGCAGATTAAAGTAAGTAACTGTCTCCAAAATTGTGGGTCTCCCCTCTTACTGACTTCTTATTTAAAATAATCAGCTTATTGACTTGATTCCTGGTTTTAAAATGCAATTATTCTAGGAAGGTAACAACATATTAAAATGTTTTTTATTTAAATTATTAATAAATACCTATTCACTATATTTATTGACTTTTTACTACCTGTAATACTCTGCTTGGGAGTTGAAATTAATTGTATAATGGAACTAGTACTAATAAAAAATGTTATTTCTTATAGGCCCTTTTTACATGTATGGGGTGGGTGGGGGGATGGGTGTTTTGGTGCAGTGGGTGGGTCTCCTTTTACATGGACACACACACACCTCCACACATTTCCATCCACAGGGCCTCCTCCGGTTTTCTGGAGGGCTCCGTGGGTGGAGATGGGTGAGTGATGGATGGAGATGGGTTTTGCGTGGGAGCACTCCCCCCATCCCGGTCGGTGTTCACACGGATGAACACCAAGTGGACACCCATCCCCCCACCCACCGCCGGCCATTTACACAGACGCCCCCCCCCGCACACCTGCCCGAACACTGAGTGGGGGGGGGTATGGGCGGGGGAGGGGAGGCGTCCATGTAAAAATGGCCATAGAATGAAACATTGTTTAAAACATTCTTACTGAAAATTTCACTTTTGCTGGACACTTTTGAAAGGAAACAATTATTTTGGCACAGTGCCTAATTTAATATACATGTTAGCTGTATATATCCTTTGCTCCTTTAGTCTCCATTGCTGAGCTCCAAATTGATATCCCGAACTGGGATCCAGTTTCTGTAGAGGAGATCAGGGAGCTGATCAATTCCTTAATGGAAGGTAAAGGTCCAGGGTGCGATTGCCTCCCTGTGGAATTGCTTAAGGCAGGGATCGAGTGGTGGGCCCCAATCCTGACTTCCTTTTTCACAGAGTTAAATTCCTCGGGCTACCTACTAGAGTTCTGGCGTGAGGCTATTGTAGTCCCAATTTTTAAAAGGGGGAACCCAGAAAATCTAGCAAATTATAGGCCCATCAGCCTCCTTTGTACAATTAGCAAGTTGTACGGGAAATTTCTGCTGCTGCTGAAACTCAAGAAGTGGCTTGAGGTACATGCAGTTATGATTGAGGAACAGATAGGCTTCAGAGAGGGGAGCTCCACCAGTGACCATCTTTTTGTTTTGACCCATTTGATCTAGAAATATTCCGTACCTCAGAAGGCTTTGTTTGCCGCGTTTGATTTGATCCCCAGGGACCGCCTATGGCGGAAAATGACTGCCTTGAACATCAATAGGCGGCTTTTGCATCTAATTATAAGCCTACATACGAATACCTCTATTAGGGTTAGACTTAATCAGCAGGGAGCCCTGACAGAGAAGATTGCTACAGTGCAAGGCGTAAAACAGGGCTGTGTCCTCGCCCCAACTCTGTTCAGTATCTACCTAAATGATCTGGTGCAGGTGCTTCTCCCAGCCAACTGCCATCCTCCTTGACTGGGTGTCTAGTGTTGCCTGTCTATTGTATGCTGACGACTCGGTGCTGCTGTCTACCACCCAGGCCGGGCTCCACCGTGCACTTGAGTCATTTGGTAAATACTGCAGAGATAACTGCCTGGAACTTAACCAGGAGAAATCTAAAGTTGTAATTTTTTCCCACTCGTGTAGTATCCATGAGTGGATGGTGGGCGACAGAATAGGTTAGGTTTTATAAGTACCGTGGTCTTCTTTTTCAGGCCAATGGTGGTTGGGCAACTCATTTTCTGGCAGTACAGGGTAGGTTTAATAGTTCAACTAAGTCCCTGCTATCTTTTTTTAGGTCAAGAGGGGGGCAGCTGGTAGCCCCAGCTATTAAGATCTTTGTTCAGAGATTTTTGCCTTCATTATTGTATGGAGCTCAGTTTTGGGCCCTAAAGAAATTGGAAGCTATGGAACGGCTCCAGACATATTTTCTGTGGTCTTTATTGGCAGCCCCTCCTGGGATAAGCATTTCTGCCCTAATTCTAGAATGTGGGTTGTCCACAATGCAAGAATGAATCTGGTAAAATGCAATTATTTTTTGGCTAAGGTTGATTTTCGGACTTGCAGCCCCTTTGTCTCGTTTGGCAGCTAGAGATGGTGTTTTCGATATTTGGATGGGCCTGGTATCAGAGAAGTTGCAACAACTGGGAATCAATTTAATGACCTTGTCCTCTTTGGGGTACAAAAGTGCCAAAATTTTAATATTAAGAAGGCTGGCGGACATTCACCATCAGGAATTGAGAGCATCTATAGGCAACAGTGGGTCATTGGCCCTTTATCTAAATTGGGCAAATGAAGGTTCTTCTATTTGTCCTTACTTGGCTGGTGATTTGAAACTGCAGCAGAGGAGACCTTTTCTCCTTGCTAGGTTCAACCATTTCCCCTCTGTTCTGGTTGAGGGTAAGTTTAAAGGTATTCCTTATGCGGACCGTCTCTGCCAATGTGAACTCCGCTGTGTGGAAACGCTGGACCATATTCTTTTGGGTTGCCCCTTTTTCATGGAAGAGCGGCATAGTACTATTCTCCCTTTATTATGCTCAATTCCAGGTAGGTCGTGTATATTTTATGTGACATTACTTTTGAGGGATTCCTCTCCCTTAGTAGCCAGAAAGATGGTTCACTATCTGTGACTTGTCTACTCCAAGAAACTGCGCCAAGAATTAACATGATGGCAGTTTATGATACTGGCATTCAGTGATCCTTTGGCGAACTGGGTTATGAGTATAGGTTAGAATGAGTTAAGCAGCAGGAGGTCTACTGTTGCCGCCGGAATAGTAATGTTATCAAATTTATCTAGGTGTTTATAACCTGGCAGTTCCTTTCTGTATTTGTTATAGATCTGGCCAAGACCAACAGCTCTTGGGCCAGAGATGGACAAGGAATGTTTCTCTCTTTTTGTATTCTGTTCCTGAGTATCTAAAGATGTATATATTATGTTGTATTTTGGTCATAAGTGATGTATGCAGTATGGACCATATTATATTATAATACAATTATTATGATTATTTTATCTGTTTTATTTACTCTGTCACTAATATGTTTTTGTAATAACCTCAGGGTTACGCAATAAACTCAAGTTGAAAGGGACTTTACTCCAATTTTAGCTGGATTTGAGTGAGAACATTCATTTGAAGAATGAGACTAATTAAATACTGTGTTCAGAAAACGGTAACTCTAGATAATTACAGGAGCCAAAGATCAGGTACTTAGAAAATTCTCCTTTTTACAAATGCTGAGTTTGGTCTCTGTCAGGCATGCTGAGTGGGACCAAATTCAGAGGATGACCGTAACAGGCATAGTTTATGTCTTCTTTTGGCTTCATCAGCGTGTAAGTGATACCCTCTCAGACTAATTTACACTTTCTTAGACTGGCACTAACTTATTAATGAGTAACTTACACTCCTTTTCCCATTACCTTAGGAATATGTTTTAAATATATTGTGAGCTGCCTCGAGTTGATATTGTGAGCCCCAACCTATCAAGCCTCTCCTCATACGGAAGCCCTTCCAGGCCCTTGATCATTGTTGTTGCCCTTCTCTGTACCTTTTCTAGTTCAGCTATGTCTTTTTTGAGATAGGGCGACCAGAACCGCACACAATATTCGAGGTGCGGTCGCACCATTGATTTGTATAGAGGCATTATGACATCCTCAGTTTTATTCTCTATTCCCTTCTGAATAATTCCTAACATTCTGTTTGCTTTTTTGACTGCTGCTGCGCACTGTGCTATGGATTTCATTGTATTGTTCACAACTACCCCCAGATCATTTTCCTGAGTGGTAACTCCTAGCTTAGTACCCAGCATTGAGTATGCATAGTTTGGATTATTTTTCCCTACGTGCATCACTTTGCACTTGTCCACATTAACTCTCAGCTGCCATTTAGATGCCCAGGCACCCAGTGTCATAAGATCCTGTTGCAGTTCCTCACAGTCTGCTTGTGTTTTAACTACCTTGAATAACTTGGTGTCGTCTGCAAATTTGATCACCTCACTCTTAACACCCTTTTCCAAATCATTAATGAATACATTAAACAGCACCGGTCCCAATACAGATCCCTGAGGCACACCACTTTTTACATCTCTCCATTGTGAAAACTGACCATTTAGTCCTACCCTTTGCTTTCTATCTTTCAACCAGTTTCTGATCCATAGTAAGACACTACCTCCTATCCCATGACTTTTTAATTTTCTCAAGAGTCTCTCATGAGGAACCTTATCAAATGCTTTCTGGAAATCCAGGTACAGTATATCTACTGGGTCTCCCTTGTCCACATGCTTATTTACACCCTCAAAGAATTCCAACAAGTTAGTGAGGCATGACTTACCTTTACTAAATCCTTGTTGACTCTTCCTCATTAAGCCATGTTTGTCAACATGCCCTGTAATTCTGTCCTTAATAATGGTTTCCACCATTTTTCCTGGCACAGACGTCAAACTTACTTGTCTGCAGTTTCCAGGATCGCCTCTGGATCCCTTTTTAAATATCGGGGTTACATTTGCCATCCTCCAGTCCTCGGGTACAGTGGCAGATTTTAGTGACAGGTTACAAATTACTAATAGTAGGCCTGCGATTTCATATTTGAGTTCCTTCAGAACTCTGGGGTGAATGCCATTTCTCCCTGGTGACTTGTTAGTATTCAGTTTGTCAATTTGCCCTAGAGCATTCTCCGTCACATTGATTTGTAACAGCTCTTCCAATTCCTCACCCACAAAGCAAGGATCCAGCGTGGGTACCTCCCCAAACTTCTCCGCAGTGAACACTGACGCAAAGAACTTGTTCAGCTTCTCTGCAATATCCTTATGAGAGGTACAGTTGAGTGTCATCAGCATATTGATGGCACCGAACTTCAAACCCTCTCACGATCTCACCCAAAGGCTGCATGTACACATTGAACAAGAGAGGGGACAGAATAGATCCCTGTGGGACTCCACACATGAGGTCCTGGGGGGATGATGTACAGTCCCTCAGTACCACACGCTGAGTTCTCCTGACCAGGAATGAGCAGAACCATTCAAGAACAGTCTCGCCCACGCCAGCACAGTCCTGCAGGCAAGTCACCAACATCTCACGATCAACTGTGTCAAACGCTGCTGCAAGATCTAATAAAATCAGAAGGGTGGACTGACCTCAATCCAACTCCCGTCATAGATATTCAACCAAAGTCACAAGTGCAGTCTCAGTGCCATGGCCCGGATGGAAGCTGAACTGTGAGGAGTCAAGGAATCTGATGCGGTCCAGATGCCCCTGGAGCTGCTGGGCCACTGCCTGTTCAATAACCTTCCCTCAAAAGGGAAGGTTAGAGACTGGCCTATAGCTAGCAAGGGCACCAATGTCAAGGGATGGCTTTTTGAGCAAGGGTCACACCACAGCCTCTTTCAGGCACCCCATGACCCTGCCCTCCATTAAGGAGGCATTGACAACCCCCACCAGCAATGGCCCCAGTGTCTCCCAGCTGGCTTTCACCAGCTAGGATGGGCAAGGATTGAGTTCACAAGTTCTGGCCCTCCCAGAAGCTCCACCACATTGGTGGAAGATATCTACTGAAACTGATCCCACAAAACCAGACCAGAAGGGGCATTAATAGCTTCAGGTATGTCCACTGCATTAAGTGCGGTGTCGAAGTCGTGGTGGATCAGAGCGATTTTATCCACAAAATAATCAATAAACATGTAGCAGTGAGCACTGGAATTATCCATTTCCAGGTGAGAGAGGCCAGACTGACCATCCCCTTCACCACCCAGAAAAGCTCAGCTGGACGTGACTTCATAGATTATATGATGGTAGCAAAGAAACTCCGCTTTGCTGCCCTCAAAGCCATGGCATAGGCTTTTAATGCAGCTCTATGCTGCAGTAGGTTGGCTTCAGTGCAAGAGCAGCGCCACTGTCGCTCTAACCATCTCCCCATCTGCTTCAGCTGATGCAGGTCCTCCATGATCCATGGAGTCCTGCATTGCCTATGTTCAGGGAGCAGACTCCTGGAAGCCATCCGGTGGATGGCCTCGGCCAACAAGACGTTCCAGAAGGCAAAAAGATCATCGAGTGATCGGCCGTCAAGATCGGAAGGTATATCTCCTAGGGCATTCTGGAAACAATTTGGTTCCATAAGTCTCTGAGGGTGAACCATGCAAATAGGTTTCACACCCTGCCCCGGCAGACATACACCAGGAGACTGGCCTGTAGGAGATAATGGTCTGTCCATGACAAGGGCATAGATGACATCTCCCTCACTAACAGATCCCCTGTCTCAAGGCCTGTGCAAAATACCAAATAGAGAGTATGCCCCCCCCCCCATGAGTCAGGCCACATACCACCTGAGACAGGTCCATGGTTGTCATGGTGGCCGTGAACTCATGAGTATATGCTGTGTGTTTGTTTTTTCTTTCTTATTTTTCATCTGTTCTCTCTTTTCAAGTAAGTAGTTGCTCTGTGAAGGAGCTGAGCACATTTCCATGGTATTCAGACATACATTTATAGTGAGCCCAATCCAACAGATCAATTACATGGTCAACTGAGGTATGCAAGGAAGTCATTCCTAAGGTAGAACCTCAAAAAATGTGTTTATATGTTTTTCATCTGTGCAAAATACTACAGATTTTGGAAACTGGTTCTGACGTTTTTTTTTTTTGGGTTTTTTTTTACATTTATGTAATTCCAAAGACTTCAAGAAATTTCTCTGGATTGACACAAAGCTTAATAGCTGAGCCAGAGTTCTCCACAAATGTAATTTTTACATGCATATCAAGGAGAAGGGTGCAATAGGGACAGAAAGGCTTGGCTAGTAGAGCTCTGGCCCTTTAAGCAGATAGCACTCCTTGGAGAGGTGCTGGCACTATGAATAAAGGTGGACTGTACCACAGCGGGTGCTAAGAGAGGTGCTGGTGTCATTCAGGCCCTTTCTGAGCATGCTCAGTTCTTTGTTTTTTATACATTCAATCTTACAAAAGGCCACACATTGCGTGGAACCCCTCTGGAAGATAAGTAACCCACCCCTGCCCCTCTGCTAGGCCCCCTCCCCTCTTAAGCACTTCACTCCTGACCCCCTGCTAGGCCACCCAATAGGCCCCCACCCCCTTCCCTGCCCCCACTGGCCCATTCCCTTCCCAGCCAGTGGGAGCCAGGGAAGGGGAAGCAGGGGCCTAGCACTGGCCTCCAGCCCCCACTGTCCTGCCCTCTGCCCCCCTTCCCTGCACTTGGCTGAAGTTTGGCTGAGTTCCAAAGTCTTCTCAATAAGAATTGAGAAAAAACTGAGAATCGAGAAAAGCCTCGGTTCTCAAGACTGTCTTGATGAGATTTTTTTTCTCTCAATCTATTTACCGGAGCTGTGTGTGCTGCATCCTGCATCTGTCTGTCTCTTCTCTCTTCTACCTTCTCCACCAACTCAAAGAAGGGGAAACCCACGCACCCCAAACAAAGAACCGTGCTGCACAAAATGACTACTGGGCCATTCTGTGCATGCACAGCCCTTTCCCAAAATGGCGCTGGACATTTCAAACTATTTATTTAATTATTTAAATGTATATATCGTCCTTCCCATAAAGGCTCAGGGCAGTTTACAATCTATAAACAAATTAAAAAACTCTTGCGATCAATAAAAAGAATCCTGTTAACCCCTAACCAATCCTGCCCAGCCCTATCCCTGCCTGCCAAATGCCTGCCCAAATAGAAACTTCTTAAACCATTTTGAGAAGAGCTGTTTGGCAATGGAACAAGTTACCTACGGAGACTGTAGGCTCTTCATAGCTGGAAGTTTTCAAAAGGAAGGTGGACAGCCATTTTTCAGGGGTGTTATAGCTGTAGGGTTCTCGCATCCAGTAGGGTTGGACTTGTTAGCCATTGAGGTCCCTTCCAGTTCTATTATTCTGTCCTTTCCCTCTGTCTGGTTGGACCAAATCCCTCGTGTTCTAAGTCTTTTGTATGTACACATACTTTGGAAAGAGACCCTGAGGGTCTGTTACCATAAAAATAAAGATCTCGAACAGGTCACTGTTCATTAGTTGTGTAGCCTGGTAGTTTTTACCTCCTCCACAGCAACTGAATCTTGAGCATAAACCTTTGAACTTCCAAGAACTTGAACATGAAGTTTTAATAGAAGCATGTCATTTTCTGTACTAATTGAGTTATTCCATGCAATGTATTTACTTTATTAAACATACTGCCTCTTAGCTGACACCATTTACAATCTGTCGAAGCGTAAAGCTGTCACAAGATGTACAGTAATAACTAAATTGGCATGACAGTATAGAAGGTGAGAGGAAAAGTCATTGTAAATTTTTGTCACTGATGAGGTTTTGTGTACAAAATCCACCAAGGTACTTTATTAAAGTCCATGCTCTCTGACAATAATGAAAGAACTGGATATTTATGTAAAAATTGGAAGTTAATTAGTTTGTAAAATAATGTGTGAGTTGTACATAAGTTACTAACATTTTAAAAGAAAAATTCCTAGTAAATTAGTATATAGTGACTAAGGTTTGCTGATAACTTGTCATTCTCCCTTAAAATGACAAGTACACCGGGTACACCTGGTACACCCGGTACACCGGGTGGCAGCGGCGGGGAGGGCATTCTCGGTGGCTGCGGCTCGGCTGTGGAATTCTCTCTGCTGGAGGCTAGTCTTTCCCCTGACTTCCCCTCTTTTTGAAGGTGTTGTAAGACCTGGTTGTTCCACCGGGCCTTTGAGGAGGGGGTTGGATAGGGTGGGGTGGGTATGTTTCAAAATTCTCTCTTACTCTCTCTGAGTGCCTCCACATCTTTTCCATGCCTTTTACAAGGGCATGAAGTGGTACAGGTACAAATCCATGTGTACCAGGACAGGACATGTGGAAGCAGCTCAGGATTTTCCTTACCCAGGGCAGACAAGGGCAGAGTGCTCCTGATCTGCCAGTAGGGCTGAAACTCAATCTCAATATTCTCATTTTCCTCAATGAGAATCAGGGTTCTCAACTCATCCTTGCAAATGAGAAGAGTCAAGAATTGCCCGAATTCTTGCAGAGAAAGGCGAGAATCTCAAAAACTGCCCTCCCACAGCATTTGCAAAAAAGGGGCGGGACTTTACTCACCTGGGTACCTCTCAGAGTCTGAGCTCCAGCTTCTGGGTCTCACTTCTCGGTCTCTCCCCACTCGGCTTCTCTGTAGGGAAGGGGGGAAGCCTCCAAGGAGGAGGCAAAAAATAATTAAAAAAAACCCATTGTGCATGTTCAAAATTGCCACTGGGGCCATTCTGACCAATGGCGTTGGTAGCATTGGAGCCATTTTGAAAAAGAGCAGCCATTCTTCACATGCTCAGAACAGCCCCGGTGGTTATTTTGAGCATGCACAGCGATTTTTAAAATTATTTTTTGCCTCTTCCTTGGACACTCTCCATTTTTTCGCACAGAGAAGCCAAGCGGGGAGAGACCCATTGGCGAGACCCAGTGGCTGGAGCAGCCCCTCTGGACTCTGGGAGGCAGCCAGGTGAGTAAAAGGGGTCTTTTATTCTTACCATCATTTTTTCCCCTAGATATCTCATGAGACTTTGCACTGAGGTCGAGATCTCAGAGAGATCTTGATTAGGGCTGAAACAAAGTCTTTGGAATTATTCAGAAATCACCAAATTTGGGGATATTTGACCCAGAAATGGTGGTTTCTGAAATTCAGGCTAGCACGACTGTTCTTTGGAAAACTTTGGAAACTTCGGAAAACTTTGGGAGTGCCTGCGTGCCTGGGCCTGGCTGAGAAGCTCCCAGAAGCTTCTGGAAACAGTGCCATAGGAGAGGGGGGGTGTGTGGAAAGGGACAGTTGAGTCATGCAGTAAGGCAGATTTTGAATCAATTGGCTGGCCTACCCGGATAGGTAGCTTGATTAGTACAAGGCTGAAGCCAATAGGAAGAGAAGTGCCAAATAACAAAACTGTCACACACCTCCCAGAGCCATCCTGTTCTCTGGCGAATTTGGCTGTGTGCTGCTACACTGCTAACTTTGGGTAATCTGCTGGGGGGGCTCCTGGCATAGCATGGCATGATTTGGCCTGGCCTGCCTGTGCATAGGGCTAATGCTGGGACATGGGGGGTTTGCATGCCATGCTTTAAATAAATAAATAAATAAATAAAACTGGGTTCCACTGGGGACACATTGCTTGCTGGCTACCACGCCTTAGTTGACTTGGCAGTCATACAGCAGCACCATGAACTGCCCAGAGGTCCCAGGAGTTAAGTTCCCTCTATGCAAGGGTGCCCTGGGGAAGTGGGGGGTGAAGAACCAACATGGTGTCTGCTGTAGGTGTGTGCATGTCATTTTCGTTATTACAATAACAATACCGAAAATTGTCATTTTCATTATGATTATTGCAATAACAAAAATGACAAATAATAACAAAATTAGAAGTAAAAATGACTTTTTGTTTTTGAACTAAAGGGAAAAAACTGAAAAACATATTTCTGGCTATAACATTTTTGTGTCTTATTCAATTCTAATGAAACTTGGGGAGAATGTACCTCCAATGGCGGGCAGAAAGTGTTCCAGTTGTCAAAAAGATTAGATAAAGGGAACTGATTTTAGAAGCAATTGAATGTTGTGATTTTAAGAAAAACTCCATACACATTCATAGCTGCGCCTTCTTTATCTTCCATCTTATTTGCATGAAACATGTGAATATTATGGCCCTCTGCAAGCTTAACATTTCTGCCAATTTTCAGAAATATTGAATAAAGGGTTCCGATGGTATAAGACATTAACTTGAAAATATATTTCCAACTGTAACATTTTTATATTCCATCCTGTTGACAAGTAATTTGGCAGGAATGTATCACATAACTTCCCTGTCATCTTTGCCAAACTATAGGACAATTTGATAAAGGAAAACAATTTTATAAGCAATTAAATTTGTCCCCCTGAAGACCATGATTCAGCTAAATAGCAGCACATGCAGTGCCAGTCAGAGGCAGGAACCTGGCACGGCTGGGAGAGGAAGCTTGTAGGAGGAAGGATGTGGAGCAACACAAAAGACTGACAGACACATTCACTGGCCAATTACTGCATGCTTCCAGCTTTACAGGACCAATCGGTAGTGGCTTTGAGGTGGGCATAGCGAGCGGCCCTCAGGTGGGCATAGAAGGGACATAACTGGGACTTTGGGGATAGCATCCCAGAAATCAGGATACATAGTTTACACATCCAGGCTGGCCAAGTATCATCACAATCACATCCTGCAACACTGTGACAGAGGACATGAGAGAGTCTCTGTTGGCTCTTTCCTAAACAGATGCTTCTGACTTCCCAGTAACAAGTGTGGGAGAGATGTTGGGATCGTCACAGCACAGAATAAGGATATTTGGTTGACATGTCTGCAGGCCCATTGGAATCACAAACCAACCATGTACCACAGTGACAGAGAATCCCTGGCATAGGCTCCTTCTCTGTATATGCTGTGCAGGCATATAAAATTGGGATCCTTTATCACATCTTTCTGATATTTGACAGAGATGATTGAGAAAGTATAATATACAGCTCTGCCAAATTTCATGTACACTGGTTGGACTACAAAGATGTTACAGTCAGACATACATTTATAAGTTAATTCCTTATACCACCAGGACCCTTTATCCAATCCTTCTGAAAGTTGGCAGAGTTAGTAATTATTGGAAGGGGTATAAACCTGCCAAATTTCATGTACTTTAAATGTGAGGCAAAGAAGTTACAGCTAAGAATGTATATAAAGATTTTTGCAAAATAATATAATTTAACTGCTTATAAAATTAGCTTCCTTTATCCAATCATTTCGGAATTTGGTACACTTAATGCTTTCTGTTGGAGGTATAAAACCGCCAAGGGTCAGCCAAATATAATGAAAAACCAAAATGTTACAGCCGAATGTGTTTTCCATTGAAACCAATGTAAAACCAAAATTTGATATTTATGAAAATGATAACGACAGATTTAATTAATGAAAATGAAAAAGCAAAAACAACATGGGACCCTGGTGCACACCTCTAATTATTATGCCATGAAGAGTTTTTGGAAACTGTACAGGACAGAGGGAAATGTTTATTAATTATTATTATTACTATTATTATTATTAGCATTTATATAGCACCAGCGATGTATCTGGCACTTTACAAAAAACAAAACAGACACGGTCCGTGCCCAAGAGCTTACAATCTAAAGACAGGGGGAGGGGAGACAGGGAAAGGGGAACAGAGGGAGAGAGAATGGATACGACAATCATGAGGATGCGAGAACTCAGGTACACGTTCTTGGCTTGGTTACAGTAAATTGGGAGTATACAAAATAGATAACAGGTGGGGGATAATCCTGGGTGGGGATGATTAGCAGGAGTTAGGAAGGGCGGAGCAGAAGAGGTGGGTTTTGAGGAGGGACTTGAAGGTGTGGAGGGTGGGGGCAAGGCGAACGAGGGCAGGGAGGGAGTTCCAGGCATGCGGGGCCGCAAGGGAGAAGGGATGAAGGCAGTTGGGGAAGCAGGGGAGGCGTGGGAGGATGAGGGAGGGGATAGAAAAGGAGTGGAGTGCTCGAACAGGTTCGGAGGGAGATCAGGGCAGAAAGGTAGGGAGGAGCAAGGTTGTGAAGGGTTTTGTAAGTGAAGACAAGAAGCTTGTACGGAATACGATCAGGAAGAGGGAGCCAGTGGAGAGAGGAGAGGCTGTACGTGGTCAAAGCTACGGGCTAGGTGGATGATCCTGGCAGCAGAGTTTTGAACAGAGATGAGAGAAGAAAGGTGAGAGCAGGGAAGGCCAGTGAGGAGGAGGTTACAATAGTTGAGGCGTGAGATGATTTGGGCATGAATGAGAGTTTTGGCAG
>QEPC01013043.1:1133713-1164951 GCA_003113815.1 Sphenodon punctatus
GTAATTAGAGGGTTCAGAGGGATCCAGAGTGGACTTTTTGAGGATGGGGGAGACAGTGGTGTGTTTAAAGGCAGAGGGGAAGGAGCTGGTAGAGAGGGAGAGGTTGATGATGTGCAGGAGGGGAGGGGCGATGATAGAAACAATGGAGGTCAGGAGGCGGGAAGGAATGGGGTCCAGGGGGTAAGTGGAGGGGTTGGAGGAGGAGAGCAGGGAGGAGATTTCCTCAAGGGAGGCGGGAGGGAAGGAGGACAGGAAAGAGGTGGGGGCGAGTAGTAGGGGGAGAGGACTTGGAAGCAATTTCCAGGCAGATCTTGCCTGCCACCTGCCTGCTCGCTCCCCCTTTCCAGTACTATCCTATGGGACCTGGGGTGGCCACGGAGGGCGGAGGTGTTGCTCTGTCTCCTACACCACACATCCCTGTTACAGTGGGAGCACAGAGCTAAAGTGTGGGTCATTTCCTGGGTCTGGGAGAAGTGGTCCCACACTGCAGACCTCAGTGCCTGCTGGCACTGCCGCCTGACAGGCGCAGGCCCTGCTTCTGCCTCTTCCACCACTTGGACCTCTACATCAGACTCCTCCACTGCCCTGGTCTCCTCCTCTGACATGCTGCCTAGTCTAACCTAACCTTGACTATATATATATAATAAAATATAGACACCCTACTCTTATATCCTAAATTATAAATATTATTATCTTATTCCTAAACTATAGCTATATATAATGATATCCTATAACTTAACTATATGTCCTAATAAAAAGAAATAGTATCCTAATTCCTATCTAATTTATAAACCTAGGTACTACTATAGTATGTATATATATAGATATATACTTACACCCACCCTATTCCCACCCTATGTATTCCCTCCTGAAGTGTGTGTGTGTAATATGTTTGTGTGTGTGTGATATCCTATATCTTTAACAATTCCTTTTCAGCTCCTCCAGTCTTTCCCTCTGCTTCCTATACCACAAAGAGATTGCTACATTGCATCACCTTATATACGGGGGGGGGGGGGGGGAGGAGGAAGGCCTGCAGAGTTTTGTTGTGCACTCTGATTGGCTAGGCAATTAAGGGGGAGGGAGGATGGGGATGGATGTGTTGTACACATTGTGCACACCCTGATTGGTTAGGCAATTAAACGACTGCAGCTGCTGCACATGGCAACACCTGCTGAGGCGCCAAGATGATGCCAAAGTTTTTAAGTTTCCAAAGTTTTCTGACGTTCTGTGCGTTGGTCTCCGAAGTCTGAAGCTTCGGCAAGAACACCGAATTGCCTCCGCGTACTCGGACCGACTATTTGGAACTTCGAAAATCGGTCCCAATACCCGAAGTACTATTTGGTTCAGCCCTAATCTTGATCCCCAGACAAAATCTCATGAGATATTTCATAAATATAAATTTGGATTCTTGTTTCAGCCTTATCTGCTAGCAGCAGCCCTGGATGCTGCTGGCAGACTGGGATGGGGGTGCTCTTCATCAGCATCACTGATGTAGAGGACAGAGATATTGCATGCAGACTGCAGGAGGCTCTAGGGATTCCTGGCAGGCTTTTCACAAGTTACATTGGCTATGTGGTAGCCACAACTCGAGGCAATTGATACAGGTATTCTGGGCCAACATTCCCATAGGTTTGGTTTCCAATAAGCATTCAAAAACAAGTCTGAGAGGACAGTCACAAGGCTTTTATAATGTGCAAAAGAGCTTCCCTACCACCTTGTTCCCCTCCTTGTTCTCTCTCACTTGCCTTCCTAAGTGACTGCTCAGTTTTTAAAACAAAGTTCAGCATGTGCTTACCCAGTGTGGAGGGAAGCTCAGCACATATACGTGTGTATGACCACACCATATAATTGCCTTTCTATAGATGTTCTTCAGTTCCAAAAGATTGCCATGCTTTTTTTCTTCTTCCCACACACTGGGTTGTGAAATAACATTTGGGTCTTAGGTCAGTACTAATCAGTTTAATCAACTTCTGATGCCTTAATGACTGGTCCTGTATAAAATACCATTGGCCTACAATCTAGCACTTTCCTGTGGTGGGTGACCTCATTTCCCTTGGAAACTAACATCCGTTATTTGTATCAGAGGTTTTAACAGCAGTGACCCAATGTGGTATAGTGGGGAAGGTACTAGACTTGGCTCTGGGAAGTCAGGTTTCAAATCCTGGCCTAGCCATGAACTCGCTGGATGACCTTGGGCAAGTCACAACGTCTCAACCTCAGTTCCCCATCTGTAAAATGAGAATATGTGTGTGTCTGCCTTTCCCTGTGTTCCCCTCACCCATGTGTATTTTAGATTGTAATCCCACTGGGCAGGGACTTGTCTCTGAAAATCTGTGACTGTATGCCTAGTAGAACTATATATAATAGTATAATAAGTAGTATTTATTCATTTTTCACATTTTTGCCCTTCCCTTCTCTATTGATTCAGTGTGGTTTACAACATTAAAAATATAATACATAATAAAACACATTAACATCTCTTAAAACCCCAACATCACCCCAACCACCCATTCACCCAATCCTTTATTCCCACTATTGACCATCAATTCTCTTCCCCAAGTCCCCTTACCCTACCCAACCCTATTCCTGCCTGCCATAGGTCTTACATCTCCTCCGGAAGACGAGCAGCCTCAGGCTTAGGTGGACCTCCAAGGGGAGTAAGTTCCATAATTGTGGGACAGCAACCGAGAATGCCCTACTGCGCAACCTCATTGTAAAAACTTCACAGGCACTTGACATTCGCAAGAGGGTGCCCTCAGATGATATCAGGGGCTGTGACGGGACATAGGGGAAGAGGTGGTCTTTCAGATACCTGGGGCCCAAGCCAGATAGGGCTTTATATGTTAAAACCAGCACCTTGAATTGTGACTGGAAAACTATTGACAGCCAGTGCAAACTCTGGATCACTGGTGTAATGTGCTCCCAGCGACCAATCCCCAACAGAAGGTGGCTGCCACATTCTGCACTAACTGGCAGCTTCCAAACAGTCTTCAAGGGCAGCCGTACATAGAGCATATTGTAGTAGTCTAGCCTTGAGATTATGAAGGCATAGATGACAGTGGGCAGATCCAAATCTGATAGAAAAAGTCGCAGCCTTCTCACCAAATGAAGTTGGTAAAAAATGCTCCTCACACAGTCCAGGTGCAGCAGCAGATCCAGGAGCAAACCAAGGGTCAACCTGGGGGAACAAAGGAAGCCAAACCCCTTCAATTACAGTGGTTCCCACCTTTCCCAGGTCACAAGATCAGCCAACCATAATCTCAGTCTTGTCTGTTCACCTGCATCCAGTCCTCAGCAGCAGCCAGACACTCGGTAAGCACCGAGACTGCAGGACCTGGGTCATATGAAAAGGAGAGAGAGAGCTGGGTGTCATCCGCATATTGATAGTATCTCACTCAAAATCTCCAAACTATCTCACCCAGGGGCCTCAGATACACATTGGACAGGAGTGGGGACAAGATGGAGCCCTACGGGACCCCACAAAGGACCTCCCAAGGGGACAACGAGCCACTGCCCATCACCACCTTCTGGGTTCTCCAAGCCAGGAGTTAGAGAAGAACCACTCAATAGTGATCCCACACACCCCAGCCAGGTCCCGCATTCTTGTCAACAACACCCCATGGTCAACGGTATTAAAGGCCTCTGAAAGAACTAACAAAATCAGCAGGGTACAATTTCCTTTGTCAATTTCCAAGTGGAGATCATCAACCAAGGCCACAAGAGCAGTCTTAGTGCCATGCCCAGGACGCAAACCTGACTGATACTGGTCTAGGAAACCAATAGCATCAATATGTGCCTGGAGCTGCAGTGCAACCATCTGCTCAATAACCTTCCCTTACAGGGGAGGTTAGAGACAAGATGATAGCTAGCAGGGGAGTCAACATCAAGAGATAGTTTCTTGAGCAGGGGACAGATGACTGCAGTCTTGAGGCCACCAGAACAGTAGTCGTTCTATTATGTTTTCAGTCATTTGAATCAGAAGGTAATGGTATTGGAGGAACACTTTTTAATTTTAGAAATAGTGTGACATATTATAATTCCCAAATTAGAACAATTAAAAACAAAGCAGGGTAATTGCTTGAAAGCATCCTTGTTTCTAACAAAATCATTTCAGAGAATGTTGCTTGTTCCTAAGCTGTGTAATTGTAATTCTACTGTGACATAACAGTTCAAATTAACTAATGTTAAATGTTTTATAAAAATAGGATAGTTAAAGAAACTGGGTATTGAAACAATGTTTGAAGCAAGTCCTTTAAATCTACTGTAAATACCTATATTTACAGTATAGGTAAATACTGTAAATATGGCATTTTGGGTAAATAGGTAAATACGGTGGCCGGGCCACAACTATGGAACTCCCTCCCAGAGGAAGTCTGTCTGGGCCCAAGTCTGTTGGCCTTCTGCTGGGCCTGCAAGGCTTGGCTGTTCTCCCAGACCTTTGGAGGAGGGGAGGGGGGGATGGGATAATAGTGGGGGAGGGTTGGTGGGGGATTTTTAAAGGTGATTTTTAGGTGTTTTTATTTTTTTTGCGCTGATTGTTTTAAATTGTTGCCATTTCCATGTTGTAAGTCGCCCCGAGATGCCATGGGCATGAGGGGGCAGCTAATAAATGTAACTAATAATAAATAATAATAATACTAATATATGATAATCAAATATACTGCTGACTGAGGTGTTTTTAATTTTCATATTTATTGGAAAATAGGGTTTATCCAGTTACAAATACAAATGGTAAATAGAAAGAGAGAAGAATACAAATAAAAACATGTACTCAACAATTCATTTTTCATCATTTTCTGTAGCACTCACTGTAGTGGGTGTAGAACATTTAAAATAGCAAATTCTTGTATGTATGCTCATATTGAGATACTTTGTAAAGACAGAGGATGCGATCCAGTGGCCTGCGTGTGCCACCCGCTATGCACCTGCATGGCCAGAACGTGTGTGCTGTAGGCATGCACTCACACAGTGCCCGGCAAAGGCATAACCTGGGCCAACCCGAGTCCTCACAACTGGCTCCTCCTACTTCATTCCCAAGCTGCGACGTGTGGGGGTCGGGTAAGTCAGGTTGGTCCTGCACCTTTGACAGCCGTGTGTGCTGTGTGTGTGTACACCTGTAGTGTGCGCGTTCTGGCCACGCACTGTGCATGCAGGCTGCGCACACAAACCACTGGATTGCACCCAAAGAGATCGACAGCAGCGTAAAAATATAATCATGATGATATCCCGGTGTATAGTTTAGAAAACAAACTTTGTATAGCAAGTATGAATTTTCATATTTCATCTGTTAAATAACTAATAAATATAGAAAAGTGTGTGAAGTACTTTTCAAAACATATTGGAAATAAACTTTGATTGTCCATATTATTATCAGAATTCCAGCATGTTTAAGGAAATTCCCGATATTTTGTCTTCAAAATTCACTCATATACTAAAGATTATTTGACTTTGTGGGTTTCCTATACATTCCTATAATCATAGAATAAGCAGTTAATAAACACAGACATGTAAGTATCTAACTGCTTTGTTTTGCAAGTTATGTATGCTTTTTAAAAAACAAAATCTGGTCTGATTTATACTGAATTTATTCATACATTTATACAATTTATACAACAATGTATAAATTTATACTGAAGTTACTATTTGTGCATAGGAATACAGTGGATGTTTTCAGACGTGACAATGACATGATTTAATCTGTTTTAGTATGGATTAACCCCGGTGCCACTGTTACGCCTAAATGCACCCACCAGATGTTAGCATGGGTCTGGCTCCTGACTGTGGTGGGGTCTAGCCCAGGTTATAACTCAGGGAAATCCCTAAGTCACAGCCTGGGCTAAGCTCCACCACAGTTGGGATCCAGCCACCAGACCCGAAGTAAAGAAGGCTATCACGTCTGTACTTACCGTAGTCCAGAGTGGCAGGGGAACTGGGCACCATGACGACCGTCATTGGCTGCCATGGTTGCCCGTCAGCTGGAGGTGAGGCCTACTTCATGCAGCACAGGGACAGGGTTGGGGGATGCAAGTCCATGTGCCTCACCATTCCTTCCTTGGCCTGGCCACCGTAATGTTTGTTCGGGCCGGGCCAAGTCCCAGCCAGAGTGACAGCTTCTGCCACCGCCCAGAACAGTTCGTTGTGGCAGCAGGAGTCATCATGTCAGAAAGCACCCAGTGTTAGAAATTTACCCTAAACACTGTTTGGTCCTGTTATGATAAACAGTTAATTTGATGTACTTGGGCTTTACTTCTGTCTTATGTTAAGACTCTTAACTTCTGAAGCATTCACACAAACAGAGTGCTAAATCAGTTATTTGGTAGGAATAGAAGTATGTACTCCCCCAAACATCTGGAGTCCATATTCCTCTTTGGGTTGTATTATGAAATAACTGTGTGAATACTTATCAATGTGAGGGTAGTGCCCACTATTCAGTAATCATTACCCCTCAGTTAGGGGGAAATTGACACAGTACTACTTCGGTTCTGTTTGTCTCAATACTAGTGAAGGGGAGGAGTAACTTTTATTTATTTAAATCTAGGTATTTTGGTTTAACATTGCTCATCAGAACATGGACGTAGGCTTTAGTGCAGTGGAGACTACAGTGATATTTATAACTGAATTGATGTTTTCCCTTTGCTTCTTTAACAAACCATGTGGCCTTAAACTTGCAAAGGCATTGTTTTCCCTGTCTACAGGTTGAATTGTCATGACAATAGCCTTGTTTTGACCCTGTAATGCATTTGCAGCAGCATCCCTATTGATCTTTATTAATAGCTGCTAGAGTTGAACATCTAGCTCAGCTAGAGTTAGTGATGCTTTAGTGCTGTGACAAATGTTGTTTAAGAGGGGAAAAAATGCTGTTGTCCTCTGTGAATGCCTGTTTGGATAATAGCCCAGGATTTGGGGGCTGACCTTTTGTTGGGGATGGAGGGACAGTTTCCATGAACTGCAGGTGAGGAGTTAACAAGATCAGATGGCTTTGGCAATGGAGAGTTTTGATCCTCATTAATTATTATCGACACCTTAAAGCTGAGATGATTGTAGAGCCTGAAGGATCCAGTCCAGGATCCAAGCCAGTATTTGGGAATGCCTTTGGTTAGTGGCAGTAGATCCAGACTTGTACATCCCAGGTTTTGCACAGGACCCAAAGACAGGTCACAGTCTGGAGAAGACTAGTTTTGGCCAGCTGTACTTGAGCAGGCAGCAGAATAAAGTTGCCTGCCTATTTTCAACCAAGGAGACTGGACCATTTATTTCTGAAGCACCAAATACATCGGGACACAAGAGTGATCAAACATTTTTGTCCAACACAGGAGCAAATGCATTTACATCACATTTAGCTGGTGGGTTGTCCCCCACCCTGAAAGAAGACACGGACACTATTCTTGTGGAATAAATCAGGCCGCACCAAACTTTATTAGCCTTGTTGGGGAGGAGGTGGCTATGCCCTCCGGGTCCTGTCAACATTAACTGTTAACTGATAACTTGGGTAGAGTAAACTTAACGCGGTCTGATGTTCCTCAGTACCGCAACAATGTTAACTATAGCCAGGGGCCCGATTCTTCCGCGGAATTTTTTAAAAAATTCCGCGGGAGTCAGGGGCCAATTCTGCGCCTCGGCGCGATTTACCATGCGGGGGGGGGGGCTTGGTTTGCCTCCTCCTCCCCCCGCACTGGTAAACCCTCAGGGCCTCCCCTCCCCAGCTGCCGGGGCTTGCCCTCCCCAGCTGCTGGGGCGTGCTTGACTCCCACCCCCCACCCCCCAAAAAAAACCCAAAAGGATTTGTCTTACCAGGGATGGCAGCAGCAGCTGCTCCGTCCAGCGCGCTCTTTTCCTGCTCGTACTTCCTGGCCCCTCCCGACGGGGCCTCTCAGGGCGACGCAGCCGGATGACGTCATCTGGCTGCGTCGCCCTGAGAGCCCCGTCGGGAGGGGCCAGGAAGTACGAGCAGGAAAAGAGCGCGCTGGACGGAGCAGCTGCTGCTGCCATCCCTGGTAAGCAAATTAAAGGGCCCTGGCAAGTGGGGAGGCTGGGGAGGGGAAGCCCCGAGGGTTTGTTCATTCCCCTTCCCCCGTAGAATCTCCTGCCCCGCGTCCCCGCAGCGCAGGCTGGAAATTCTGCGCTGGGGTAAGCGGGGCAGGAGATTCCGCGGGGGGAGGGGAATTCCGCGGGAAATCTGCGATTCGCAGACCCGCGTTTCCCTCGGGGCCCTGACTATAGCTGCTGCAATGTCACGCCTGCCCAGCCGCCCTGGCTGGATCAGGAGGCTTTTGCCTACCGTGACCCAAGGAAGGAATTGAGGGCAGCCGGTGAGGACCCTGGACCGCCCCTGTCCTAGGGCCCTTCGACCAGACCCACCCCACCACCTTCCTGGGTCCTGCGTGATGCTGGCCGGGCAAGCTCTAGCATTCGCGTGGACCCCATCTCTTAAGGATCATCTGTCCCCCCCAGCTCAGCGACTAATTTTTCCACTTCCTTGTTAACTTTCCTTCTAGCCTTGTCTACTTTACTTGGGCGCACGGCATTCCTCCATCTAATTCTTTCCAGCATCTCAGACCATACCAACCTTGGGAATTCGTCTCGCCTCCCATAGGTCCCGTTTTATGCTGGTGACCAGGTGCAAACCTGTTTCCACCGGCACAATGTTTCCCCCCAAATGTACTACCAGTATGTACTACCAAATGTACTACCAGTATGTACCCCCAAATGTACTACCAGTATGTCTGGATGCGCCTCTCTTGCCAACGCATGGACCACCGGCAGAAATTGAGCCCATCTCATCCTGCTTCTTCCTTTCCACTTCACTTCGGCAAGATGCCCCAGGCCCATCTGGGTTCCCCAATACGAGCATCCTGCTCGTTTTCCAGCCCAGTAGACCATACTGTGGCCAACGATCACGACTCTCCGTTGCCGTGATGGCATGTCCCTTCCTGTGAGAGACAAGCCATGGTTACCATTGCCATCACACACACACCCCTACTCTGCCTTTGTTGGAATACGACCGCTCCTTTTTACAGGTTCACCTTCCGCACATAAGAGCGAAAGGCATCAGACCTCCATTGGCCGATGGTCTTTATCTGCTCCTCAGAAAGCCTCGCTGCTGCCGCGCTACTTGCTGCCCCTATTCTAAAGGAATGGGAACTAAATAAGTGTGGGGGCAGGTTTGCTCTTTTCACGGTTTTCCTTAGAACTGCCGACAATTGGTACCTGGTCACCCTTGCCCCATTTTTGTGTATAAACAGCTGGCCCGGCCAGTTGGGACGCAGCTCCAAATAGCCCTCCAGAGCTACCACTGAGCACAGCTGACCTTCGGCAATTCTCACCAGCTTCACTACCTGCCCTCGTCATCGCTGATCCGTCTTGGACCCCTTAAGCAGGACCGCCATTCCTTCCACATCCACCTGAACATCGTTGATGCCGACTACGAATCCTCCTTGGTCCTTGGATGTGGCAGCTGTAATTTCGCTTACCCGAAATGCCCCCCAAAACACCATCTTAAACATGCTATTGAACATTATACACTCAAAAGGCGAGAAACACACCACCGGTAGCTGCGAGCATACCTGCCGCAATATTTCAGGGGTAATACGCTGCCTGGTGTCAGGCCCCTGTGGAAATTCCCTTTGCCACCCTTCTAACATTTTTCTGACTAAAAAACCAGCACTAGGGGATGTGAAACCTGCCAACCTATTATAAAATGCCAAGGCCGCCAGCTTTCCTGAAATTGTCCGGGGTGCCAGGCCTCTTCTCTTTAAATTAATTGTGAACTGTATGGACTGTGCCTCCGTGATTGAGAATTGTGTCCCCCAGCCTTTCTCTTCCCGAAAGCCTTGGAGTTCACCCAAAGCTTGAGAGTAGGCCGCTCTCGTGCGCGGCGCCAGCGACCCCTGCACCACCTGGAACATCTCTAACGTCCAATTCTCCAGATCCCCTGTGGGAGTTCCTCCGGTTCCTTTCTGGCCTCCGGCGCCAACTGTCTGAATCGCTCCATCTGCTGGCAAGAGAGTGCGTCGGCAATCCCGTTGCTAACGCCCGGGACATGCCTGGCTGTGAACAAGATGTTACTGCCGAGGCACCGCCGGACGAATGCTCTCACCAGCCCCATCACCCTTTTGGAATGGGACGACATTGAATTCAACACATGGACCACTGCAAAGTTGTCGCACCAAAACAGTATAGCTTTGTTTGCGAACTCCCTTTCCCACATGTAAACTGCTACTACTATTGGGAAAAGTTCTAAAAAGGTGAAGTCCCTTGTCACTCCTTCCCGTACCCACTGTTCCGGCCATGGTGCTGCGCACCATCTGCCAGCCCAGTACAGCCCAAAACCCCAAGATCCAGCCGCATCGGATTGAACCTGGAGCCCTGCCTCCAACACCCACTTCTGTCTCCACATGCTAATACCATTAAAAGAGTAGAGGAAGTGGTGCCAGGTCTGGAGATCCTCCTTCATTTCAGTCGTGATCCTGACGTGGCAATGGCCTGGCAGGTTCCTACCGACCTTCCCATAAAGTTGCGACAAAAATGCTCGACCTGGCGCGACCACCCTGCATGCAAAATTGAGACTACCCAATAACGCCTGCAGCTGCCTAACGGTCACTTTTGACCTTCCTAAAACACAGTCAATGTCCTTAACTAGGGCTGCTAACTTGTCCAATGGCAGACGCAACACCTGCTCATCAGTATCTAGCTCAATTCCTAAGAATGTTAAGGCTGTTGCTGGGCCGACCGTTTTTTCCGGGGCCAGAGGAACGCCTAGCTCCCTAGCCATCACTTGAAAGCTTTTTAGGGCCCTTTCACATTCTCCCGTTGCAGGCCCCCCCAAAAACATAAAATCGTCGATATAATGAATAATATATCGCAACTGGGTCCTCTGGCATACCAGCCATTCCAGCAGGGAGCTAAAACGCTCAAAGGCCGAACAAGATATCCAGCACCCCCATGGGCATCACCTTGTCATGATAAAATTGGCCTCCAAACTGGAACCCAAGAAGTCTAAAACTTGCGGGGTGGACCGGCAGCAGGAGAAACGCCGACTTAATATCGCACTTCGCCAGCAGCGCTCCCCTGACGCATTCCCTGGCCATGTCTATTGCCATATCCAGGGATGCGTAGCGGACGGAGCAGAGCTCCGGAGGAATTGCGTCATTCACCGAGTGTCCCCTAGGGTGAGACAAATGGTGAATGGTGAATTCTTGCTTCTTGGGTACTATGCCTAGCGGGGACACGTGAAGGTCGGGAAAAGGCCGCGTCGCAAAGGGGCCCGCTATGTGGCCCTCTGCAAGCTCCTTGTGAAGCTTGGCGGCTACCAAATCTTCCCTCCCGCTCAGGGACTGAAGGTTCTTCACCCAACTCCTAGCCTGCTTGAATTCAGCCGGAATGTCAAAACCTTCCCGGAAGCCCGCAACCACATATTCCACCTCGCCGACCATTGGGCAGCCCCTCAGCGCACACGCCAGTGCTTCATGGTTGACTGGGGTTGGAGCCCTTGGCTCCTCCCTGCTGCTGGGGGCCCCCTGAACCTGGATTACTCTGCTGTCGGCCTCGAGGGGATGAATGCACCCAGCTACACTGGACCCCTGGATGTCCCCCCGCACAATGGGAACAAGCGTGCCTGAAGCGGCACGGGGAGTGGGCACAACCTCCAGACCCGTTGAAATCCCAACAGGTCCCTCCTTTTTGGTTACCCGGCGCCCTTCCGACCGAAAGGGTTCGTTCATGGTGGCCACCCCTCCCTTTGCTAAGGTGTGGCCACTATCCGTCCTGTGTGCCCCAGCTATGTTAGACATGCACTCTAACCAGAGGTCCTGGGCGTAAACATCCCACCTCAGCCCAGGGGTGATCGCTGCCCTTTTACGAAACCCCTCATCATAGCAGAGCCATGCCCCGGGGTTACCGGTGTCATAGGCCCTGCGCACGATATCCTGATATTTTAACAGCTCCACTGCCCTGTCGGGTGTGGCCTGTATCATGACTCCCAGCATTACCAAGAAGGCCGCTGACCAATTGGCCCAGTTTTTATCCAACTTAGGATGCTTGAAACGTTTCCTTTCCTTCTCCTTCTCACTAGTGCTGGGATCAGGCACAGGCTGATCCCAGCAGGAAAAAACGGTCGGCCCAGCAACAGTCTTAACATTCTTAGGAATTGAGCTAGATACCGATGAGCAGGTGTCGCGCCTGCCATTGGACAAGTATTCCCCTTTCCAAATCTTGTCCTAGGTGTGCTGTGCTAGGTGTGCGCTGATTGGCGCCCCCCAGAGGCGCCCAGGCCCCCGGTTCCGCTCGGGCCGGCGTTGCCTGCTCGACCCCGGGGTGGCAACTCAAGCACTCCTTGGTGGCCGGGCTGTCATCCACCCTCCCTCAACTGGTCCTACCCCCAACTTCTGGGACAGGTCAAGGAGCCTCCTGTACCCTGTTGTGCTCGTTTCCTGGCCATGGGACCCAGGATCCCACCCATCCCAGCCGTCTCGGGGTTCCAGAACGTATTTGACCGGCTTGCTCATTCCTGCTTCCCCCCTTTTGCCCACATTGGCAGGGGGTGCACTGCAAACACCTACCTGTGCTTTCTCGACTGGTGCTTGCACCCACATTCACCGATGGGGTCGCCATTGGCCCCCGAGGCGTCCCCTGACTATGCTCCACCGTGTCCGCCGCTGCCTGCACCTCCCCACTGACTCACGTGCGGGAATGCTGCCTCATTGCCGCCGCTTCGCGATCTCTCGCCATCTCAGCTACCGTTCCTTCCAAGGCCGTGAATCGGCCCATTAATTCATTGAGGGTCTTGAGAATGATGGCGAGTTGATCTCCCCTCGCTCGCTGGCTCAGCAGTTCATTCTCCTGGTTCCTATTTGGCGACAAATGGCGCCTTCCCCCCTGCCTGGGTGGGGAGGGAGGCCTTGCCGGGGATTGCCCAGCTTGCCCTGCCGGACCTTGCTGCCCTCCCCCTGAGCTGGTTCCTCTGCGGGGTGTGGGCTGACCTCTAGGGGATGCTCTCCCTGGGGCCTCTGTCCCCTCTCTGAACCGGGTGGGTGACTGCACAACCCGTGTGCTCGCCCTGACCCCAGTCCTGTGTGCCTCATCTTGCTCCACGTTGGGTGCCAGCTCACTCCCCTCTAGGACACCTTCGCCCGCAGGCTTGCCTGGGTCAAGTTCCCCCATAGGGCCAACACATCCTAGGTCCTGCTCCTCCCACGGGGCATTTGAGGGGCCCGACGGGCATTCTTCCAGAGGCTCCCTGTCTGCCCGCAATTCCCCCATGCGTCCCCCACCCTCGCCAGAAGCCAGGGTGTTGAGGACCCCTTCACACCCCGCCATCCTCGCTTGGAGGGATTCCAGGACCACCTCTACCCTTTTTGCCAAGGCCTTCTTGGCCGGGCCTTTCTCCTTTTTGCCCCCGCTCTCTTTCTTCATTCTTTTCCTCAGCAGCCCCGTTCTTTTATTAAGGGGTTGTTCCCTTGACCACCTCGATCTTCTTGGGCCTAAGAGTCGGACGGGTGGGTTTGTTTATTCAACCTTTGTAGGGGCTTTTCCTCCATTCCACGCAGCCCTCTCCCCCACACGGCACCCTGTCCCACCCGGTTTGCTAGACAACACTACTATGCCTCCCGCATTGAGTCCTGTTCTCGGGACCCTCGCCACCTATTCTCTACCTTTGACTCCCTCCTCAAGCCTCCCTGTCCTCCCCCTCCTTCTTCCCTTTCTGCTCAGGATCTTGCCTCCTTCTTCACCTCCAAGATAGACAAGATCCGCCTCGACATCGCTTCCCACTCCTCTCTTCCCACTCCCACCCCTCTCCCTCCTCCCCCTCCTTCTCTCATGTCCTCCTTCTCCCCTGCCTCCCTTAAGGAAATCTCCTCTCTGCTCTCCTCCTCCAACCCTTCCACTTGCCCCCTTGATCCCATTCCTTCCCGCCTCCTCACCTCCATTACTCCCACTGTCGCCCCTTCCTTCCTGCACATCATCAACCTCTCCCTCTCTACTGGCTCTTTCCCTTCTGCCTTCAAACATGCCACAGTCTCTCCTATTCTCAAAAAGTCCACTCTTGACCCCTCTGACCCTTCTAGCTATCGTCCTGTCTCACTCCTTCCTTTTGCTTCCAAGCTGCTTGAACGTGTTGTCTACTCCCGCTGCCTTGACTTCCTATCCTCCAACTCCTCCCTTGACCCCCTCCAATCTGGCTTCCGCCCCCTTCATTCTACTGAAACTGCTCTCGCTAAGATCACCAACGATCTTCTGGTGGCTAAATCTAAACGTCTCTATTCCATTCTTGTCCTCCTTGATCTCTCTGCTGCCTTCGATACTGTTGACCACTCACTCTTGCTGGATTCCCTTCACTCCCTTGGCTTTTGTGGCTCTGTCCATAACTGGTTCTCCTCCTACCTCTCTGACCGCTCCTTTAATGTGTCTCTCTCCAACTCCGCCTCCTCCTCCTTCCCCCTCTCAGTTGGTGTTCCTCAAGGCTCTGTTCTTGGCCCTCTCCTCTTCTCGATCTATACCTCATCCTTAGGCAAACTCATTGCCTCCCATGGCTTCCAATACCACCTCTATGCTGATGACACTCAACTCTATCTCTCTACTCCCTCTCTCTCTCCCTCTGTTCAAGCTCGTCTCATCAACTGTCTCTCTGACATCTCTACCTGGATGTCTCAACGTCAACTCAAACTCAACATGGCTAAAACTGAACTCCTTATCTTCCCCCCTCATCCTTCCTCTCCTTCCTCACTGTCAATAACTATTGATGGAGTCACCATCCTGCCTGTCCCCCAAGCCCGTAGCCTAGGCTTCATCTTTGACTCAGCCCTTTCTTTTAAACCCTACATTGACTCTGTTGCTAAATCCTGTCGCTTCTCCCTCCATAACATTGCTAAGATTCGCCCTTTTCTCTCTGTCTCGTCTGCCAAAACTCTTGTTCATGCTCTGGTCATCTCTCGCCTCGATTACTGTAACCTCCTTCTCACTGGCCTTCCCCGGTCTCACCTTTCTCCCCTCATCTCTGTCCAAAACTCTGCTGCCAGGGTCATCTACCTCGCCAGTCGCTTCGACCATGTGCAGCCCCTCCTCTCTTCGCTTCACTGGCTTCCCCTTCCTGAACGAATCCTGCACAAGCTCCTAGTCTTCACCTATAAAGCTCTTCACAACCTTGCTCCCCCCTACCTCTCTGCACTTATCGCCCTCCATACTCCAGCCCGTGCACTTCGCTCCTCCTCTGTCCCTTCTCTCACCCTTCCACGCCTTCCCTGCTCCCCTAAGCGCCTTCGTCCCTTCTCACTTGCTGCCCCCCATGCCTGGAACTCCCTCCCTGTCCACATCCGCCTTGCCCCCTCCCTTCATACCTTCAAATCTCTCCTTAAAACTCACCTCTTTCGCTCTGCTCTGTCTGACTCTTTATCCTGCTGAGCCACTATTCCTATACCTACGATCGGTTTACCCTTATCCTTGCAACATGGACCTGCCTGCTGTCATTCTCATCGTAACCAAGCCAAGTACGTGCACTTGAGACCTCGCATCTTCATGAATGTTAGACCCCTTGTCTCTCCCTCTGTTCCCCTTCCTAAGTCTCTCCCCCAGCTCCTGTCTCTCAGATTGTAAGCCCTAGGGGCAGGGACCGTGTCTATTTTATTACTTTGTAAAGTGCCAGGTACACTGCTGGCGCTATATAAATGTTTGTTAATAATAATAATAATAACCAACGGGGGGGGGATTTGCCCTTCACCACTTTGGACTGGGGTTACATGTACCCCACCTGAAAATTCCACCAGGGTTGTTCACCGGACACTGTTCCCTGAGAGGGGGGGGCCTTATTACCTTGTGGGGAGGGGGGGCAAGCACACTTGTCTCCCGCTACCCCCGCTCCTCTTTTACCTGACACTGTGCACTGCGGCGCCGGTAACTTTCCTGCCCCCATCCACCTCGAGACACGCCAAAACGCCAAGACCAGCCACCACACTGCTTCTTCGATGGTGCCTGGGCGCGAATGCTGTGTTTGTGCCCGGCACAAGATGGCAGCCGCGAGCTCCTGCTCCTCGCGAGAGCTCGCTTCGTGCCGCTTTTTCCTACACCGTGCGCCCAACCATGTGTCTCCTCTCAGCTCAGGGCGGGGGAGGGACAACAGTCGCCGCCCCCGAGCCGCTCGCCGCATCGAGGAGGGCCGGGTAGGTGATGGACATTCTGACAGATTCTGAACTAATAGGTAACTATTTGTCCAGAACAGAGGGGGAAAGTAGGATGAAGAAGCAGTTTATGGAAACTGAGGTATGCCCATCAGTATGTGTAATCGCAGACTCTTATTCCTTTGAAATGGCAGCACATTATGAAAAAAGCTGAATCTCACCCTAAACAGGCACAAACTGTTTTTCTGCTCCTCTCCATGTGAGGGCACTTGCCCACATTACCAAGAATGAAGTACGTATCTCGGTACGTTACTGAGTACGTTACTGAGGTACATTACTGAAAATGAGGCACTTGCCCATGTTACCGAGAATGAGGGCACTTGCCCACATTACCAAGACACAGCAGGGAAACTCCCGGTGGACTGCCGGTGGCCAAACTCTCGAGTAGCTCTGAATGTGGGGTGTGGTGGTAAAAAATCTTCAAGCAAGTCCCATGGTGATTTCTCTCATGGATTACAGAACTGGATTTTTAGCCCTGTCAAAGAAATTGCTGCAGGACCTGCCTGATGATGCATAATCCCCAGCACCCACATTCAGAGCTACTCGAGAGTTTGTCCACCTGGCGTTTCCCCCACTGTATCTCGGTAACGTGGGCAAGTGCCCAGAGTGTTTTCCGTAGCTGGAAACATCAGTCTTCCAGCAGATCCTAGTGGGTGACTTTAGGCCTAATAAAGATCGGGTGTCAAAATCCTTAAGCACGTGTTTGGCCATTGTGTGTAAGCACTATAACAATCCCAACACCAGTTTGGCCACCCATTGAACACATGATGTGAAGCCTATTGCACCACAAGGACAATTTGTGCATTTTGTCTGAACACGTGGCCAACGTTGTGTCTAATGATATTGCGTGGCATGTTAGCAGGTACAGCACAGGGAACGAGGTGGCAGCGCTTGCGTACTGAAATCAGGTGACGAGCAAAACACCGATTTGCCCAAAGATGGGCTGTGTGTCTAAGCAGCGCGGCATGGTGAACACAGGGCCAAACAGGTGTTCATATCGAGGTCAAAACACACATTCAGACACCCACTGACTTTATGTCTAAAGACACCCACTTTCTAGTGTGGACAGTGATACTTGCTGCTTTTCTTGTATGAGTGAGAAACAAACAAACAAGCAAAGTCTTCATACCCTAGTGGAGTGGAGATAAGGACTGAGCTTATATGTAGGTAAATTGAGACAGCTGGAAAAATATTATCTGAATCCTAATGTGTGTTCATGTAAATTTGTTCCCAACTCACTAATTAAGCACCACTTCAATTAATGATTGTTTTAGGCAAAAAGCATATTTATATATTTTCTCTTTGTGTTGATTAAAGGGAATAGCCTAACATGAATATGTATTAAAGCTGTTTCTAAGCACTTACTATTTCCTCCAGTGTTCTTTCAATGATGTGTTTTAGCCAAAAATGTGTTTTTTTTCCATTTCCTTCTACAGTATGTCATTTCTTAATATTCAGACTCTTTAGCTGATAGAAGAATATCCTATACACTGAATATGCATAAAGATTCCAGCTGGCTGGCAGGCATGGGTGCAAGGCAAGGATTTTCAGTCTGGTTCAGAGGTCAAAGCAAGATGAAGCAGCCCATGTAGGCAACAAGCCAAAGTGAGGTCAGGAAGTGAGGTCAGGATTCAGCAGGGTCAGTGGTCACAAGTTGAGAGAATGAGGACTGTTTGAGAAAAGAATCACAGGACTGGGGGTCTTGACAGGGCATAGGGAAGAGAAACCAAGTGGAGGCAGGACCAGAAACTGGATGAGAACCAGGAACTGGGAGCCATTGGTCATCTGTGGTCTATTAAGGGTGAATTTGACCAGGTGACTGTACACTGGGAACAATTATCCCTCTACTCTGGGAAGAGGTAGATAATTCGCCTCAGTACTATTGAGTGAATAAGGATACACCCTGGAGCTGGCTGATCAAAAGAGCCAGACTATGAGGCTTACTCTATTTATTTTCGTCAATTTATATCCCGCCCCTCCTGAAAACAGCTTGGGGCGACTAACAATTTTAAAAGCATAAAAGTACAATAATAAAATATAACAATCATAATAATATAATCGTTTTAAAACAGAGTTAGAACAAAAGATTAAAAAGAGAAATATATAAGGGTAGTGCGGAGTAAAAAACCCTAACCCTCCCTTCCCCCTCCCCAAAGGCCTGGGCGAACAGCCAGGTTTTACAAGCCTTTGTGGTTAACGCGTCCTTGCAGCGGGGGAGGTTATTGCCTAGCCTCAAGGAGGCTGTGGTGCACCCTCTGCTGAAGAAACCATCATTGGATGTGGATGCACTCGCCAGCTACCAACCTGTCTCTAACCTTCCCTTTTTATATTTCATTATAAAAAATCCCTAAAGCCTATTCACAACTACAAATTGACACTATCAAGCTTCCATTAATTAGCAAATACACCTCTGTAATAAACTACAAACAAAGTTTAAAATCCCAAAGTGGTGCACTACCCTCACAGGGAGGACCACTTCTCAGGTGCTTATTGGCCTTTTGGCTGGGATAATTAAGTTGTTACACCAACAACAAGTTGTGCTGGCTCAGGTAGTACAACAAGTAGGTTTGAAACACAGCTTGATTGTCTTGCCGGATCTCAACGAGAAAGGGAGGGTTCCCGTCTCACCTCAAGCCAAGCTGAGAAACCCCCCTCTTCTCGTTGAGACCTGGAAAGAATTTGAGGGGGCCGGGCGGGAGAGAGGGGTTGCAGGCTGGGGAGGGGAGGTTAGCAGGGGATAAAGACAAGTCCCCATAGTATCTCCGGCCCCCACCTGGAGGGGAAGGGAAAGTTAGGGCGGGGGCAGGGGTTTGGAGTCCTAGCAGGGTAGGGCAGGGGTGTACTTACCATCCAGGAGGATCCTGCTCCACCCGCGGTGCTCAATGCTGCGCTGGGCCCCTTTCCAAGTCTTCCATTTAAAAGAAAAAAAAACCATAACTGAAGCATGCTTAGAACGTTGCTCGGCTCTGCGTGCCTTTTTCAAAGATGGTGGCTGCAGGGCCACACAGCTCTTCTGAGCATGCTCAGTTCTACGTGCCCTTTTCAAAGATGGTGGCTTCAGGACTGCACATGCTCAGAAGAGCTGCTCGGCCCTGCGGGCACCATCTTTGAAAAGGGCATGCAGAGCCAAGCAACACTCTGAGCATGCTCCAGCTGTGGGGTCTTTTTACCTTTTAAACTGAAGACCCAGGAGGGGCCCCAGTGTGGCATGGAACACTGCTGGGGGGGGGGGTACACTCATACAAGTACACACCTGCCCTACCCCCACTAGGACCTCAAACCCCTGCCCTTTTCCCCACCTGAACTTTTCCTTCCTCCCCCCCACCAGGCAGAGGATGGAGGTACTCAGGGGGTTTGTCTTTGCCCCCTGCTCACCTCTGACACCCATGCAGTCCCCCCTACATGTGACCCTGCTTGCGAGAACTCAAGAGGGCGGAGCAAGAACACCCGAGTTCTCATCCCCCATCTCGATTCTTGTGTATTTCTTGTGAGAATTCCCCCTCTCTCATTTCAGCTCTAACAACAAGAGTTTCAGGCATTCTAGGATCAACAGGGCCATCTGGTATGCCCTCTTACACAGAAAACCACCCAAGTGCCAGTTGAAAGGCAGAAGGGGATATTCCAGACGGGAGAAGTGGGAAAAGGGATGAGAGAAAAGTTCCTGGTAACTAATTGCATAGTAGCAAGATTCCTCACCCTTCCCTTTGAGAGCCAGTGTGGTGTAGGTAGATAAGGTGCTGGACTTGGACTTGGACTTGGACTTAGAAGATCAAGGTTCAAATCTCACCCTAGCCAATGAACTCATTGGGTGTCATGGGCAACTTATAACCTCTCAGCCTAAGTTCTGTAAAATGTTAATATACAAATGTCTGTGTTTCCCTCATCCATTTCCATCTTAGGCCGTTTTTAGACGAGCGCGGCGGCGCCCGCGCTTGTTTCCAAAAAAGCCGGCAGCCCATTCCACACGAGACGCTGCCGCCGAATACGCGCATGTGCGGCCCGACGCGCATCCATTTCCGGCCGCGTCTGACCAGCCTCGATCGCCGACCCGGTCAGTTCGCGCACGGAAATGGATGCGCGTCGGCCGCGCATGCGCGTATTCGGCGACAGCGTCTCGTGTAGAACGGGCTGCCGGCTTTTTAAAGAAACAAGCGCGGGCGCCGCCGCGCTCGTCTGAAAACGGCCTTAGATTCTAGACCCTCTGGGCAGGGACCTGTCTCACTAAATTTGTGTCTGCAAAGTGCTGTGGATGCTTAGTAGTGCTATAGAAATGATTAGTAGTAGAAGTAAGGAGACCTTCCAAGTTCATGTATGAAGCCTAATACTGGCTCAGTACAAATACTTCTCCCAAGAATAAAAATCTTAGAAAACATATTGTTTTGAAGAAAAAATGCAACAACCCGGCTGTATGAGAAACTGTTTGTGGAAGGGACTATGCAACGTTTCCTAGTGTTCAAAACAGAGGTGGAAAGGATTGGATGCAGTGTTTCCAATGTGGGGAATTGGGCCATTTTCAACAGGACTGCCCTCTTGGGAACTGCGACTAGGAATGGGGTCTCTATGTGCTGGTGGCATGAGCTGCTCCCCAAGATGCCCCAATTGGATTATATACCCAGTGGGCACAAGCTGGGTAGCATTAGGTGTTCGCTTTTTAAAATTATTATTATTTATTTATTTATTTATTTATTTATTTTACTATTTTTCTACCCCGTCCCCTGCTGCTCAAGAACAGCTCAGGATAACTTACAAAACATCAATAAAAACACATATAAAATATCATTAAAAACATTAAAAAAGATAAAAAGAACTAAAAGGGCAGAATTCCCCCTCCCCACCCCACGCCACCGGATTTGGGTTCCAACCAAACCTAATAAAACAGGAGCTGGTTCATCCACACGGGGTTCAACCAACCAAGAGTATTGTTCTCCAGTGCGTCCATGGTGATAGGAAGGAGTACACTGTTGCCCAGGTTCCCCTAAAAATCCGGCAACAGAAAAATCATGTAAGAGTGGGAGTGACCATTGGCCAATCATATTAGGATGTGATTGGACTCTATTTGGCGGGGAATGGAAGCAGAGTCTAAGACCCATTTAGGAAAGGGGGTGGTCATGTCCCAATATTGAAAGTGGAGGAAGGATCTTTACCAAACTCAACAGACTAGTTTTAAAATTCAAAGGGTCACCCCAGCAGTATGTAAAGACCACTAAACCAATACCAAAGTGATGCAGAGCTCTAAGAAACAGGTGGAGGGTCAAGTGATGAATGACTTGGATCACAAAAAGATTTGTGAATGTGTCACCCAGGCAGAGATATTGGGAGTAGAAGTAAACTGCCAGATAGATCCAGTAGAGTGTTAGGTTAGGGGGTGGGCTGGAGGGGAAAGATGATACCCAGCAGGCCTATTCCAATAGTTCCTACTCCAAAACCCAGGCCCGTGCGGGAACGATCCTCTGATAGGAGAAGACACCCCTCAGGTTCACATAGGGCCAAAACCTCTCTGGGAGAGACGTGGCCTATTTCATAATTGGGGGGAAACCAGCAAGGCCCTGAGGATCGCCCCCGCTGGAGCGCGGGACTGTAATCAAAGCACCTGTCCCCGCTATGCTTCCACACACGCACACGGTGGGAAATGGAGGGAGGGGTAATAACAGCACGACGTGAGGGGAAGTGAGGATTGAGGGAAAGAACCCAAGGAGCACGGGGAAGGGGAATGCGGCCACACACACACAGACAAGGGGGTTTTCCCACAGGTTTCAAGAGAAGGGAAATTGTGCTCGCCACACTAATCCAAACACCGCCCACCCGTAACTACGTTCCCACTACTCACCACCCACGCACTCGTACTCACTCACGCCGCTCCACGCACACACCAACAGTCACTCCCACTCTCTTTCTCCGTCTCTGCTCTCTCACTACTCCAACGCTGGGGGCCAGTCTCACAGCTATGCTGTTCACCGGCACCACCCAGAGGAAACTGTCCCTCCTTAAATATCATTGCCGTTGGCCCTGCCCTGTGGCGCAGACGTTCTGAGCGCCGCGGCGCTATTCCTGGCCCCGCCCCCTGTTCCCCAGCTGAGTTGCCTATCTGCGGTGATTCCTGGGCTATCTGTGCCTTCCCAGGCCCTGCCGTGTCCGCCTGTTGCGCCTCACGCTGGAGGCGCTCCGAGCGTCGTGACGCTGTTGCCGGCCCCGCCCTCTGATTGCATGAGGCCGGCGCCTCCCGGGCCGGTGGGGAACGCCGCGGCCCTGTTGCCTTCCTAACTGTACATCCCCGATCCCATGGCCTCCTCCTCCTTTGTCCCCACGGTTGCTGATTCCTGACATAGAGACGTCTAAAAAAGAAAAAGCACTCCAAGCAGAGCCAGACGTTCACCATAAAAGAATAGGTACCGACCCCATCTTGTCAATATCGTGGGGAAGCCAGATTAACAACTCTGTAGATTCAGGAAAGCATACTCCAAGTGAAAAATCTGGTAGTTTGGAACTAGGGCTGAACCGAGTAGAAGAAAAAATATTAATGAGGATTTCCTAGTAGCTGAGTTTCCGTGAGCTACTTGGTAATACTGTTGAATACTTGGAATCACTCCGTACTTGGTAAAATACTGGTACTTGGTAAAATACTGAGTATTTTGCTGAGTGTTTTACTGAGTCCCCTAAGTGGCGAGAAGGGGGGGCAGGATGGGGTTGGGGGCAGGAATAGGGCAGGGTCAGCAAACTCACCAAGAGGGCTGGATGTGCCGGTGGAGTCAAGGTGGAGCCGGCTTGCTGCCTACTGCTGTTGCCACTGGTTAGATTTCTGCAGTGCTGCGACCTTAATGAGGTGCCCCAGCACTGCATATCTTCTAGCTGCAGGCTGGGAGATGGCCCAGAGAGCCAGCATTCTAATCAGCCCCCAACAGCTGCTTGGTGGCCTGGGTGAGTGCACTCTTCCAGGATCTTCCGATCAGCTGTTTAGTGGCAGGGATAAGCATGCTCATCCAGGCCCAATTATCAAACTCACCTTGCAGTGTTGCTGGATGAGGCCTACCAGATGGTAGCGCACACGTTATCAGGGATTAGTCCAGGTGGGTGAGCCTTAACCTGCTTGGTATTACTGACCTTCTCCAGATGATGTATCTAGTAGCAGCTGGCTGCCTGCCCCATGGTGAGTATGTGCAAACATCTGGTGGCCACCGAACTGATGAGCAGGTGATTTGCGGGCTATTGTGGGCTACTGTCTTGTTTGTTTTTATCCACAGATACTTTTTATTGACTCTGGTATAAAGCTCCACGTAAGAGTTGAGTGTCAATACAGTAATAGTAGAGATGAAATTTGGTCCTTGGAAAACTTACAGAATCCACCAGGGATGCTGGTACTCAGTTCCAAATTTCTGAAGCCTGAAGTTCTGAGTACCAAGACTGGTTCTTGGAAAACTTCAGAAAACCTCAGAAGCCTCAATTAAGTGCTAGTGCCTGCGCATGTGACTGGAGTGATCCAGAGTCGACGGTTGACCCCCTAGCTTCTCTGAGTTAGGAAACAAAACTTAGTGCCATATTTGGTATGGGGGGAGGTATGGGAAGGGACAGTTGAGTGATGGACAAGCCAGATGGCAAGTTTTGATTGATTGGAACAGGCAAAATAAAAGTGACTACGACCATTTCCCATTCTCTACTGAATTTGGCTGTGTGTGCTTTCCTGAAGATCTGTAAGTAATGGCTGGGGGCGGTGGGGGGTGCCTGGCCTGGCCTGGCATGGTTTGGCCATATGGACAATGCTGGGGATGGGGGGTTAGTTGTTTCCACCATGCCATTATTTTTTTAAAAAATAAGTGGGTGCCACACTGCTGTTGCCTGCTGCTTAGCACCATGGAGGCCAGAAGGATTCTCTGCCTTGCTCCACTTCCCCTGGCCTCAGCTGTCCAAGTTACCAGTGCCACACCAATGCCTTGCCTATTTAAAAAATAAGTGGGCACCACTGCTGCCTGCTGCTTGTGCTGCTTGGCACCATGGTGGCTAGAAGGATCTGCTTAGCTCCACTCCCCCTGGCCTGGGCTGTCCATATACTAGTGGCAATGCCAGGGGTTGCCACCAGTGCCAAATATACTTAAGGTTTGGGTGCTGCTGCTGCTTGCGCTGCCTGTTGGCAAATTGACAGCACCCTAGAGGCCAGAGAGGGATCACTTTTGCTGTGGTTTTTGTGGGCGCTGCGACTGTACTTTGTCTGTGGGTTCAACTTTGTCAAGATGTGTCTGACCACTGGGGCACAGGGGAGATACACTTTATTTCTGGTTAAAATAGTATGGTGTGTGGCAGGGGAGGGGGTTTACCTTGCGTAGGTGGGCACTGGGCAGGCACAGTTGAGGCTGTGTGTGTGTGTGTGTGTGTGTGTGAGAGAGAGAATGTCTGGTTTCTTTCTTGTGGGTGTTGTTGTTATGTCTGCTGAGCTGGCTTTTTTTTTGTTTCTGCCTGCAGTTGCACTTTTGTAGGTTTGTCTTCTTGAGCGATTGTCCCACTTTTGCTAGTCTGATTTTCTGGGTAATGCTTGGTTGGCATAATGATTTTAAAGTGGGTGCACTGCTGATGGTGGGCCATGCTGTGGGTACACTACTGCTGGTTTTTGTTTTGGATTTCTGCCTGCATTTGCACTTTTGTGGATTTGTGTTTTTGATCAATTGTCCCTCTTTTGCTAGCCTGCTTTTCTGTGCACTGTTTGGTTGGCATAATGATTTTAAAGTGGGTGCACTGCTGATGATGGGCCATGCTGTGGGCACTGCTGGCTTTTTTTAGATTTCTGCACACAGTTGCACTGTTTGGGTTTGTCTTCGTGAGTGATTGTCTCACTCTTGCTAGCCTGCTTTTCTGTGCACTGCTTGGCATAATGATTTTAAAGTGGGTGCACTTTAAAATCATTAAAGGAAAGAGTTCTGAAGTTCTGAGTTCTGGGGATTTCTGAGATTCGGAGTTCCAAATTCCGGTCCTTGGAAAAAGTTCCTTGGAGTACATGGACCAGGTACTAGAATCAATCCGAGTACCCAGAAGGCGTATTTGGTGCAGTCCTAAGTAATAATATTGAAGTGAAGTCTAATTTTTAGTAATGATTGTCTAGCTTTCTGAAACCAGCCCATGCTTACTGTGTGCTTAACTGTAGAAGTTTCCAGCTTGCCCTTGCTGCATTGTTGTTATCTCCAATATCCATCTATGCTTCAGTCCTCAGAAAACAGAGATTGTTACGGAATGAAATGAAAGCATATACTCTTACTGATGAGCTATGGAAGATCACAAATACAGTTTATAATTTTTTTCTACTCCTTTTTAATGTAAAGAAAAATAAAAAACAAAAAACAAAAATGAATACTCATTTGAGAACAGTTAACACTAAATACAGCTGTAACTAGGTACCTGGCCAGTTGGATACCCCGTCGATGCTGGGATGTCTGACTCACCTCTGTCACATTTGGACAACAACTGCTACTTAAACACAACCTGACCCTGGACTGATGCACCTCAGTGGCTAGACTGGCTGCTCCCTGCTTCTCCCCTGCCTGTGCGCCACTCAACTGAGCTGGGAACTTCCACACTTGGCTTTTTCTGAGTGGAGGTGAGAGTGGGAGCAAGGAGGCCTCTTTCCATCTATGTGCAGTTACTTAGTGATTCTCCCATTCTGATCATTTCAGATATAGATTGTTTTTGCAGTTTCAAAACTCTGGCCACAATATATACTTGATATACTCTGGGCACAAGATATCAACCTGTGTTGATATTCTTTTGGGAGCAATTGCTTTCCATGGTTAATAGTGTATACTGTGTCCACTGGGAATCTTGTAATTTGGATAAATTCCTGCTTATGAGCTGAGGCTCTTGTTAAATTATTCTTGTCTTTCCTAAAAGCTGTCTTGATATCAGGTGATATTCTAAGTTTGTTAGACACTTTTCCCAGTAGACTATCTTTTTCATAATGTCATGCATTGATTATAGTCATCCTTTTGGAATAGTTCATTTGTTGCTGTGGTAACTTGAGAATGAAGATGAATTTTCTACGAGGAGACAAAACTAGTGAGGACACTGTGAGATAACATTTTCTATTCTGGATGTTTGTGCTGGTGATAAATATATTTTCATCAATAGAAAAAAAAACCTGAAAAACCATATGTTCTTTAAAATCCAGTATATCTGTGCTGATGAGGAATGAGGAAGAAATAGAGAGACACAGGAGAAAAAGAAAGGAGAGAGAGAGAGAGACCACGAGGAGAAAGTATAGTGAAAGACAATGGAAAATCAGATCTGATCCGAAGCAGGAGAGAAAGCCAAGAAACTCTCAAAGATGCTGAGGGCAGAGTATTATTCAAAGTAAGAATGGGACCAGAGAGAGATGGAAGAAAATATATCATCAGTAATTTCACTATGGTGGAAAGGGTGGAAGACAAGCTGGAAGGGATTAGGAGTATGTGCATTATCTCCCCCCAAATGGGTGTGTTGCCCCCATGTCCCCATGACAGAGTACAGCTATATGAAAGAATTCAAGGTAATAAATGACATTTCAATGGCTTATGCAATCAGACTAATCTGAAAGACAAAATGTCAAGTTTTCCTTATTTTATTTTATTTTTTAGTCAGGGATGGTCAGAGTTTGGGTGCAATCCTGTGCCCACTTAAGTGGCTCAGCTCTCATTATTTTAATTGGAAAGGATTTCATTCTTTATCTTAATACCATAACTGGGTCTTATATGTTCAGGTAGGTATTTGGAGAGACTAAAAGCCTCTACAATATTCTCCTAGGGTGATTTCAGACGTTACGGGGCCCTTTGGCCCCGTACCGAAATCACCGAAATCATTCCCCCTCGGGATCACCCCGTAACGCCATAGCAGACGTGCCGGGGAGATCCCGGTGGGGAATGTGGGAGGGGGCGGGGCCGCATGGCGCAACGTGCAGCCCCGCGGCAGCACCCCCTCCACGCACCCCGCCACCCGCCCTCCAGGGAGACGGGCGGGCGGCGGGGCCACTGCGGCCACCGCGGCGGGCCGGAAGCGCCATGGCCCGGCCAGACGTTACTTTTTTTTGGTCCCCACTGGGTATCTTTTTGACCACGCTTCCCGGGACATTCCCCCGGCTAGCCCGGGAAGCGTGGTTCAAATTGACCCGTTGCGGGTATTGACCGTGGCGAACATCTGGCGGCTGCCAAACAGACGTTCGAGACACGGTGACCACAGGTGGGTATTCACCATGGTTCACCGTGATCTCTTAACGTCTGAAAATACCCCTAGTTACAAAAAGTACATTGTATTAAGTTTCTCAAAATATTAAAGTTACTATCAAAACACATTATGGCAGCAATACACATTAAGGCAGCATTCAAATTCCTGCACTGGCAAAGGTTATAAATATAATAATCGAATAGGTTTCTGTCTCTTCTATCTCTGAGTCGTCTTCCTTGATTCTCTGTATTAAGAGCTTCATTGTCATCATCCTTTAAGAGCTGCTGGGAAAAAAATCTTTGAAGATGTAGGAATTATATACAAAATTAATTAAACATATGTAGTTACATTTGTGATTATTCCCTGATTTACAATGCAGTGTGACAGAACTGGAGGAAAATTGGCCTGAAGGAGAAAATTGATTTAATCTTCAATATTGACTTGATTCAAAGGGTTTCCCAGTGCTGTAGAAGCCTATTTAATGTACCTCTGTGTAAAAGGATAACCCTAATGATTAACAGATTAGTAATTCGTTACTAGGTTAGTAAGATTAGTGATTATCCATTATCTTTCTTCTCAATTTCATGTGGAGTTCATCTTTAAAATGTTGCATAAATAACAATAATACATAGCAATTTTAGTGCATGGTACATAGAAAGCAAGGACTCTTAATTATAGCTTTCTGTATTTTAGTAAATGACCTTGTTATTTTGAGTCCAGAACTTCAAAGCCTCTTTTGAAGTTCTGGATTCAAATGAGAATAAAACTACTTCATTGTATTTTAATGGATGCTCCATTGATATCCAAAACAGCACAGTTTACTAGAGCATGCTCAGAAGCTAATATAGTATATGTGAAAAAATCAGGGATATGGCTTGGGGGAAATGGGCAAGCAAAGCTGCAGCAATTTATATCTAAACTGCTATCTTCTTATTCCCCGTTTTCTTGCATAAACTTTCTACTGACACTTTCTTGCCTGGTAACATGAGGGAAAAGAAAAACAAAACAAAACACCACTTTCTCCTAGGCCTTATTTACAAAAACACTGTTTCCACTTGCAAAAACTCATCATGGGTTCCTTAATATGTGTTTCTTTTGTCCTGTAGCAATATATTCACACAACTGCTAACTGCCCTACATTTCATTGGCCTCTCTCCCTCTCTATTTCCATGTGCTCTTTCCCACAATACAAAGGGCATGTAGGAATGCAAGTGCAAGATTCTGGAAGTATGGAGTATAGAAGGGAGTTCCTGCTGCATGACTGTCTGACCTCAACTCTGAGGTCTTTCAGAAGTAAGAAGTCACAGGCATGATATAATGGGTGTTTTCACATGGACAGCACTCACATTTTTGCTCACCATACCCCCCTCCAGGCAGGCTGTCAGCCCCACCGGATGTGCTCCGGAACATCAAGAAGCACCACCAGTGTGATAGGGTGAATCTGATGTGTTTTGTTAACCAAAGAAGCAAGGGCACCAGGAACATTTTGCTTATTTTGACTCAGATATGTTCTCCCTTGTTTTTTTGTTTTTACCAAGAAAAAGTAAGGTTTGAAGAAAAGCTAGAAACATTATGAGATGGAATGTATTTCACTTTTCTTAGAACATGATGTTCCTTTCTGAGAACATCAGGAAAGGGCACCTTTGTCTAGCAAACTCTAGCATTATATGATGACATAGTCACATGAGAGATTCTAAATAAAGTCAGAAATTTGGTCTTGTCTCCTCAATATAAACCTCATGTATTCCAAGTACTTATACTAAAAGAAGTCACTTGCACAATTTTATAAATACTGACTCAGTACCATGTCTCCATATAAAGGCAGCTGCATATAAAAAGATCCACATCATAAATTTATTTGGATTCAATTTGTATTTATTTCTGAAGATCTAGAGTTTTGTTTTATTTATTTTTTTAAAACAAGGTGAACTTCTTTCTTTTAAAAAAAATTCAAAATGCAAAATGCAGTTGGTGATTTTTAAGCTAATTTGCTACTTGCTATTTTGAAGCTTTCTTAAAGCCAGCATTCTGGAGATGTCTGCCTTATCTGAAGCATAGAATTGGACGTCTCTTTAAAGTGCCATTCTGTTTAGAAGGAACACCTACCATTTAGATTAAATTATAGTGCTCTTACAAGGAAAAAAAAACCATAGTCTTTTGTTACTCCTGTATATGTCTGCATATTTTACATTTCTTTTAGCCAGAAAGGACTTTTCTCAGCCTTGGCAGCAGTAATAATTAGTAATGCATGTGTGAAGACTTTTATTGTTAGTTAAAACTATCTGTATTATGTAGCTTAGTTCTTTTTTCTTACTGTTTTTTATCTACACACGAATGCACATACAAGTACACACACATGCACATACACACACAAAGAGAGACAGGGGGGCATAAGTAATTGCGTCAAACCGATGGTCCATGAAGCTCCGCATTCTGTCTCTGACTGTGGTTATTCTAGGGCTGTACATTTTATTTTCTTTTTTCTGGTATTAGTAATGAAATTTTGTTTTTTGTTATTAATAGTAGAAAAATGAAAAAGAAAAAAATAATGAAATTTCAGAATAAAAGTGAACATTTTGGAATTTAATTTAATTTTAATTTTAATCTTAATCTTTTGTATTTTTGGTATGGAATTTGGAAGAAATGTACCTCTTACGCGGGGAATATCCCTAACAGATTTAAAAAGGACTTGATATAGGGTCCCCATTTATTATTGATGATGATGATGATGATTGATGATGCCAGCGATGTACCTGGCACTGTACAATTAAAAGTTATTGACAGGTCCCGATCGCTAAGAGGCTTACAATCTAAAAGACAAGGGAGGGGGAGACAAGGGAGAGTGACTATTTGGGAGAGACAAGAGTACATTCATGAGGTTGAGAAGTTGCAGGTGCACGTGCTTCACTTAGTTACAGGGAACTAGATTCTGAGTGAGGGGGAGAGGATACAGTTTCACTCATGACAAGCTCAGGAAGGCCTGACGGAAGAGGTGGGTTTTCAGGAGGGATTTGAAAGTTGGGAGGGAGTGAAGAGAGTGAATGTAAGGGAGGGAGTTCAAGGCATGAGGGGCAGGAAGGGATTTGGATGCAATTTGGAGAGATTGTACCCCTGACACCAGCTAGAATTTCTGCCAAATTTCCTAAAGGTTACATAATGGATTCCTATTTTATAAGCAATTTAAATGTCATGGTTTGTGCACATAATTTCCAGCTGTAACGACTTTGTTTTAAATCCAATTTGGATGAAATTAGGACAGAGTGTATCCCTCATGGAAGGGATCATCCCTGACAAATTTCAGAAGGCTTGGATAAAAGGCCCCAGTTTTATAAGCACTTATAATTTTAACAGAGACTTTGCAAATCATAGTCCTGAAAATTTGGGGACAAAAATGAAAAATTTAAGACATAACCGGGACTTCTGGCAGCAAGGCAGAGGGGAAGGGAAAGCACCCCAGCAATCAAGATACATGATTGACACGTCTTTACTCCCTTCTCCAGTTTATTAATGAATATATTAAACAACACTGTTCCGAGTACAGATCCCTGGAACACTCCAGTAGTTACTTCTCTCCACTGTGAAAACTGGCCATTATGGAGCCACCCTAGTGGCTCCATTAGTTAAGGCGGAGCTAACATTCTGTATTGAGAGTATTATAGACACAGATGGCTGCATAGGACAGATATTGAGTATACTAAGTATGTGCTTTGATCCAATATTTCATGTTACATGAGGTGTTAAGATGTCCCTGGCATTTAAAAAGCACTTGCTGAGGGAGCAGGAGGGAAGAGGAGCTGGACGAGGTGGTGGGGGTGGGGGGTCTGTGAGGGGAAGGGGCTCAGGGAGCAGGAGGAGGGAGCAGGAGGGGTTGGGGGAACAGGAGGGGACTCTGGGGGG
>QEPC01013043.1:1170510-1183579 GCA_003113815.1 Sphenodon punctatus
CCCCCGGTGAGAGAGGGGTGGAGGTGGCCAGGTTCTCCCTGGTGGCAGCAGGAGAGGAGTTGGAGGTGGTTGGGACTTACCCCGTGTGTATTGGGGAAGTTATAGAGTGGGATGTCAGTTGAATGTTGGGGAATGTGCTGATTATTATTATGTGTTTTGAAATTGTAATTACAGTAAATTGTATATTATGTTAGAGTTGTTGAAATGTTGTTCTGGGCTCCCTGTGTGGAAACTCCAGAACTATTATTGTATTGCTGTAAGCCGCCTCGAGTCCAATGGAGAGAGTGTGGGGTATCAAATATATATGGATTGGATTGGATTGGATTGGATTATTTACACCCTCAAAAAATTTGGATTGTGAGGCATGGCTTCTCTTTCCTAAATCCATGTTGACTCTTCCCCAGTAAGCCATATTTATCAATATGCTCAGTAAGTTCTTAACAACCATTTCCACCACTTTGCCCGACACCAGTGTCAAGCTCACCGGTCTGTAGTTTCCAGGATCACCCCTGCAGCCCTTTTTAAATATTGGCATTACACTAGCTACCCTCCAATCTTCAGGTATAGTGGCAGATTTTAGTGATACATTACAAATTACCAATAGTAGATCTGCAACTTCATGTTTGAGTTTCTTCAGAACTCTGGGATGAATGCTATCTGGTCCTGGTGATTTGTTACTATTCAGTTTGTCAGTTTGCTCTAGAACCTCCTCCAGAGTCACAGGTATATATGACCGTTCTTCCAATTCTATCCGCCCCCACATCTTATAGCAGTGGATGTGAATTGACCAGAATCGGTCCCTCCACAGTCCAAATGTAAGGGATGCAAAGCAGCTGCGGCTTCTGTTGGTTCCACTGGGATAACAGTAGAGGTTAACTGTCTGGGAATGGTCTGGGGATAACACCAGGGTAGCAGATGCTGCTGAGTGGAGCGATGCATTCCACACTGCAACTTCCAAACCTCCCTTCCTATCCCTGCAGCTTCTTCTGCACCTGGACCCAACATTAGCCACCTGGGATTCTTTTTTTTTTTTTTTTGCAATGTCACATTTGTTTACACAAAAGAGGGTGTAATATGAGCTAACATGGGACAAGTCGGTAGCTGTAGTTGTTGTGATAGTCAGAAGGAACAGCATAGCCTTTATGGTACTCTAAAGTAACACTCTAGTATTCATCTTCTTCCCTTTATAATTAAATAAAAGGAATAATTACATAGAAACTTTCGAGAATAGCTTGCAGAATTTTCCTGTAGATGTCCTTTTAGGAAGGTAACATTTATAGTCTCTCTACTTTTTTGTTCTTTACTATACCTTGAAATAATGACATATTTTATTTCCTTTAGCTTTGACTTTTTCTGAGTTTGGAAAATACTGGTTTGGAAGGACAACATTCTCTGTTTCTCTTAACAGTGAAGTAGCTAACCCAGAGTTGAATGTAACAATCTTATGTATTGGAAGAGATCTAAAATAGTTTGCAATATGTAATTATAAACATTATTAAAGAAAGGCATAAGGCTAGAGAGGGTTAAAAGACATTATTTTAAAATGCACAATTGTGTGTGTGTGCACGCATGCATACACAGAGACACACAATTTGTCTGTGTGCTTGTTTCCAGAGGTAAAATCCAGAGTTGCTCATGCAAAAGGTTTTTTTCCTTTGTGTGCAAATAAATTAGATTTCTTAACATTCATAGTCCACAAAACATTTCCGTATCATCTCATTTCCTTTCTCATTCGGTGCTTTTAGATGGACAGCAGTTCCTCTGCTGCCCACACCAGCCCATGTCACCCCTGGGTTGGCCTGTACACGTAGAGTGCGGATGCCAGATGTGCAAACCAGAGCAGGTAACCCTTCCAGTGGTACTTTGCAACAACCTGGAGCTCATCGTCTTGAGTGGGACGGCCAACTCCAGGGAAACGGCAGGACATGGAGCTGCAGTCCGTCTGTTGGGCAGACCCACAGTGCATATCCATGCAGCTGACCGTTGCCCTGGGCAGCACCATGGAGTTTTGACCACAACTCTGTTGTGCAGGAAGTGTGGTACTGAGCAGGCGGTCTGCAGCCTGGGAAAACCACCTGTCCATCTAAAGTGGACCTAGATAGGACTGGAAGCAGGCAGATGCAGTGGTTCACCCTGGAGTAGCTTCAGGGTTGGGTAGGCTTTGCCTTTGTCTGTTTACACCCATTGTTTCATCAATTATTTCTGAAATACATAATATTTGTCTACTCTATTTCATATGTGATATCATGAATCGGATTGTGATTAATGAATAAAACAGACAGGAAAAGCAAATGTTAATAAAAGAGCTTTTCATATCACCTGTTGGACCAATTCCAAATCTTCAAAAATTCTATATCGGACACAAACAAATCACAATGTATTTAACAATTAAAATAATTTTGTCATAGTTTTGATTTGTCTGTTGGTTTCTGAGCCAGCAGGGATACACTGCAGTCATATAGCTGAATCTTTCTTCACAGCTATGTAGCCTAAAAAACTTACTTAAAAAAAAAAGATACCGTGATTCTTTGGTTTCAGCAGTCTAAGCTTCAGGTTTGATTGTTATCAAAATTTGCAGATTTTTTTTTTTAAAATTGTCATTTCCCCCCACCCTGCTAAACTTGCACATTATATTAATCAGTAGTCAGGAGCTTTGGTTCCTTTTTTCTTTATTTTCAAGTCCCTTTTTCTATGCAGAAACCTGTGTTGGCTGTTTAGATGAAGCTGTGCAGAGACAATTGTAGGTAACATGAGCTAACAGTGTTTTCCCCCAGCAATCTCCCTATTGAACAGCTTTTATAAAAACACTTGCCACACTGCTGCTGAAATGCATGGCCTTGGTCCTTCTACCCTCCAGAGGCCTCTGGAATGTTGGCATGGTCTATCAATAAATTAAATTCAAACACAGCACACTCAAGTGTTTATGTGCTTTGTTGACTAAGCATGTTTCTAAAAGTACAATTCCTTAACATGAATCCAGGGTAACATAACCAATTACTTCCTTTATGCTCTTTATTTTAAGGATAAGGAAGGGTGTATCCTATGCTTATGTACATAGTTATGCTGGTATTTTAGATATGAGTTTGGTACCTGACAGGTCAAAAATCCCTTGATCAAAACAGTTATTTCACGTTGAAAGGAGGGCTTCATTTCCAGGTGCTCTCATTAATCCATTGCTACAGTGTTATTGAGTTGAGTTGATTTAACCGCTACATAGATAATCAAGCAGAACGTTTAGTTCTGGTAGCACCAATGACATATATTAACCTTTAAAAGATAAATTTATTGCAGTTTTTATAGCAGATGAATTTATGCTATAGTTTATTAAAGAAATAGTTAAAACTGATGTTTCAATTGCTTCCAGAGATTCAATATGTGGTATGTGCATACTTTGCCCAGTTATGCTCAGTGTATCTGCAGTAGCACTTTAATTGAGCCTTCAAGCATGGTTCCCAAAACGTTTCCTCTTTGCCTCCATTTTGAGACTTAAATTTACCCGTAAGGTTCATAACCAGGGCAAGTGTACATGGAGAGACATTCTCAGGCACTGCCCCAGTATTGTGGAACTCCCTTCTCTGGAGCATCTACCAGGAGCAAAGTAAGGCTTTTCTTTTTGGCTACTTGGCAGCCAGGGTTAAGGGTTGGTGGAAGGGTTTGTGGGGGGATGGGTTACCTTTTTATGTACCTTTATACTTATGTTTTTATTGCGTCATTACCTGTCCTGTGCTATAGGGGAATGATAGGATATAAATCTGAATGATAGAACAAATGAATGAAATTACATGAGCCCCATTATCATTGTTCAGTCATGATCCCATCTGCAGATGGTGCAACCCCACTTTGGTACCAAACCCCAGTTTGGGAACCTTTGCCTTAAAGACTGCCTTCTTTTAAATATACATCTAATGATTCGAGATACTGAATTATTTCTAGGCCCCCACAGATGGGCATAACTTCTAAAATATCCCACAAAGACATCCAGAGTAATGCAAAGAAAGTACATGTGTTACTTCGGACATATCTCTTAAGCAATCCAAACGTACATTCAGTTGCCAATTGGGTTAACAAGAAAACAACAAATTTGCCAACTCATGTTTTGTTTCCTTTTGGGACTCTCCTGTGATCCTTCACTTTTCCAATGAGTGACTTTAGCATAGACATTAATGAAAAAAGACACTAGTTCTGATTCTTGCTAAGGACTGTACTCATTGATTTGTTAGAGACTGAGTGGTATACCCATAGGCAGACCTTACAAGAAGTAAAGAGTTGGAGTGAAAGGGATTTAAAGAGTAAAGACACTGTGCTGAAGTTCAGGACAGAGGAGAATGGAAGGTAGAGCTTACATGACTGACTCTACAATTGTTAGGCTATGACAGGAGTGGGAATCCCTACCGAGGCCCACTTTAATTCAAGTTCTGTGGACATCTAGCATCCGCTTTCTACACAGACAGGCTAATCGGGGGGTGAAGCAGGCTGGTGCAGGCAGCAGCAGAGCTCCTGTCTGTCTAAAAGCATCTAATGAAATGGAAAATGAGATGATATAGGAATGTTTTGTGGTCTATGAATGTTAAGGACTCTAATTTATGCACACACAAAGGAAAAAAGCTTTTGCATGAGCAACTCTGGGTTTTACCTCTGGAAATAAGCACCTACACAAATTGTAAGAATACAAGTTGTGGGGAGGATGTTTAAGGGTTGTGTTCAGGATGAGAGAAAGAAAGGGGAGGGTCAAAATAATAAATCTATGCTATGGATTGATCTTCTGTCCTTGAGTACATGAGAGCCATTATTATCTCTGTTTCGTCCCCCTGAACTCACTCTTTCACTGCTTGAAGATTGGGACTGGATTTGTGGGTTAGATCTAGGAATTAGAAAGGGGCCATAAAATGAACCATGGACTTGATTTGGCACTTGGGTCACAGGTTTCCCATCCTTACACAAGGGAAGTAAGTTCTAATTTAGAAACTGATCCACGTAGGAGCCCACTTCCAAACCAGATGGAATTTAATTTACCCAAGTAATAGGGTATTTTGTTTTGACAGATTCTTTTTACTTCCCCAGCATCAATTCACTTTTCCAGCCAGCAATTAGAATTGTCTGATGTATTGTTTCAAAAATCAAGATCACACACAGTGTAGGCAATGGACACTTTGCATGCTGGTAATCTCTATATGACAACAATTCCCAGGTGCTCAACCTAATAGTATCTATTTGCTGGTCAAGTAGACACATCACTGGATAGGATTCTCAAGTTTTTCTTTTCTCAATTATACCATCAATGCAAAACTCATCAAATAATCAGAGGCCAATTTTAAAGTTTGGAGGACACATATGGGAATATTTTTTGCTACATTTTTGGTCCAACTCAATCTCTTTTGTCTATCCATCTCCTAGAATGTATGCCTTTTCCTCTTTCATATGAATATGAGATTTGTCCTCCTCGGGAATGAAACATTCTGGATTCAATGAGGAAATCACAAACAATTGTTTTCATTCTAGAAGAGCTAGTCAGTGTCTTAAGACGAGCATAAGATTCAGGCATTCTGATTCAGTTGTCAGACGTTTAACCCTGGGGAATGGGTGATAAAGAGTGTTCTGATGTGGTTTTTCAACATATGACACATGTTCACATCACGTTGACTCAGCCAACATTTAGACTCTTCTGATGTATTGTTTAAAAAATCAAGATCACACAGTCTAGGCAATGGATACTTTGCATGCTGGTAATCTCTATATGACAACAATTCCCAAGTGCTCAACCTAATAGTATCTCTTTGTTGGTCAAGTAGATACATCACTGGATAGGATTCTCAAGTTTTTCTTTTCTCAATTATACCATCAATGCAAAACTTATCAAATAATCAGTGGCCAATTTTAAAGTTTGGAGGACACATATGGGAATATTTTTTGCTACATTTTTGGTCCAACTCAATCTCTTTTGTCTATCCATCTCCTAGAATGTATGCCTTTTCCTCTTTCATATTGATATGAGATTTGTTCTCCTGGGGAATGAAACATTCTGGATTCAATGAGGAAATCACAAACATTGTTTTCATTCTAGAAGAGCTAGTCAGTGTCTTAAGACGAGCATAAGATTCAGGCATTCAGATTCAGTTGTCAGACGTTTAACCCTGGGGAATGGGTGATAGAGAAGAGTGTTCTGATGTGGTTTTTCAACATATGACACATGTTCACATCACGTTGACTCAGTCAGCAATTAGACTCTTCTGATGTATTGTTTAAAAAAATCAAAATCACACACAGTCTAGGCAATGGACACTTTCTTGATATGCTGGCATGTAGGCCTGATTTCTGATTCCTGCAGCTGGCTGACTATGAGTACGTGCACATGAAATGAGAATTCCCCAGAAGCATCCACATGAAACATTAGTGTGTGGTAACTTTTATCAGGAGGTAAATTAACATACACTGCCACCAGTTTACCAAAGGTAAAAGTTACTCTACATTAACATTTCATGCAAATTTTCCTATTCCAATTTGTCCAGTGGGAATGGGATAGGAGTTAATTAGTCCACAGGTGGTAGCAGCTATATGAAATGGCTTTAAGATCGGGCAAGCTTTGTTTTGTGTGACTATTCCCTATCTCTAGAAAGATAAATGAGCCACACAAAGCTAAGTTCTATTCTAATTATTCCCTTTGTTGTTGAACTTGGTTTTTGCAGCTCTTGGTAATATCTAGTCCTTCATACAGAGTTTCAGCTGCTAGGAATCTTCTACATTGGCTCTTTAATTCATGACTCTGTCTTGGCCATATTCCATGTGATTTCATGGATACCAAGTAGCTGAAGCTTCAAATCTATATATACTGTGCCTAGCCCACTTACTGTTTATTACAATCAGTGAAACACTTTTGCTTTAGAAATTACAATAAGTCTACATTTCCACCATTTTTGATAGTTTTAAAAGTGAAGCTCTTAGTCTCCTGCACATTCCATTTTAGAGGTATTGTTCAGTTTGGGTTGTAGTCCTATCACCAGGGTTCTAATGAACTAATTTTATCAGATTGACAGTACTAGCTGTCTTTGACTTTGCTCACTCTCACACTATTGATGGGCTGCAAAATACATGTGATGAGCTGAGGTGATGTTCCTATTCACACAGAGACTCTGTCTGAGCCTGGAATAGATCCCCATTGGGATCTATTCCACTGCCTCTCCCCTTCTTGCAATGCAGCGTTTTCTGCATACCTGTCATTTAATTGGTAGGATTAGCAGATATTTAAGAACATAAGAAGGCCATACTGGGTCAGACCAATGGTTCATTGAGCCCAGCATCCTGTCTCTGACAGTGACCACTCTTGGTCACTTTGTAGAAGTACCCAACAGGTTATAATGGAGTGATCCTATCCCTGCTGTTCACTCCTAGCTCTTGACAGTCAGAAGTTACGTCCTCCAACCTGCATGACTAATATAATAACCACCAAGAGACATATCTTACCCAAATTTATCCAATCTTTAAAAAATAGCTATGCTACCGGCTTTAATGGCAAACTCTGGCAACAAGTTGCACAAGTGAATTCAGCATTGCATGAAAAAAACAACACCTTTGTTTATTTGTTTGAAATCTGCTGCCACTTAGATTCATGGAGTGTCTCCTTGTTCTAATACTGTTTAAGAGGGTAAATAACAACAACTCCCTATTTACTAGAGGTGGGACACAGGGTTTAGGGGGGGGTTCCTTTGGTTTTTAGGGGGAGTTTCGGATCCCTGGTTTGGTTTCAGTTTGTTTTGGTTTTGGTTCTCTTCCTATTGAGTTCAAAATGGGTCTGAAATGGGGGTGTTAGGGATGAATATCCACTCCCCCCCCTGCAACACCAGGAAATGGACCCTGGTTCCCCTTCCCATTTGAAGTCAATGGGAAGATTTCCCCATTGGCTTCAATGGGAAAGTACAGATCCAAAAATCGGGAACCGAGATGGCTTTATTTTCAGGTCTTTCAGTTTTAAACTGAGACAGTCGTTTTCGGGCTGTTTCGATTAAAACCGAAACCGAAAATCCTACACCTACTATTTACTTATTCCAAGCCACTCATGGTTTTATAAACGTCTATTATATCCAACCTGTTGAGACTCAACCTATCGCGTAGGGGTGGACATTATTCCATTGCTTTCCAATTTTAATTTATATCCCACAACTCTCCCGCCAAAGGCAGCTCGAGGCAGCTAACAAACAGTATAATACAGAAACAATATATGATGCACAAGGCATCAATACAATATAAACATCAATAGAGGCAAACAAAACCCCTTATTAATCAGTAACCCACAAATACAAAAATACATCATATCATTTTCCAACATTTTCCAACATTGCCTGCACTCCTCCACCCCTCACTACTTCCCACCCTCCACCCTGCTGCCACCAGGAGAGGGGGGAACCCTTCAACAATAAATATATCAAATTATATATGATGCACAATGCATCAATATCATGTAAATCATCAATAAACCAAAAACATAACCCCATTAATCAACAACGACTACAGTACCCCAACCTCTACATACAAAACACAGAGATACATCATCCCCATCATACGGGATATGCCCCCCCCCTCATGGGGAGGCCTCGTCCACCTCCCCCCAGGGCCAACCCCCTGTCCTCTCACCACAGGGGTTGAGCCTATCCTCTCTAACCCACTCCCCCCATCTCTATAGAATACATACCCCATCTCCCCCCAAAATCCCCTTAAAAACACAAAACACAGAGCACACAGCTAAACATACATACAAAGCCTCCCGCCTCTAGTCCCCTTAGTCCTGGGCGGCAGGCCGCTTTTAGACTTGTCGGAAGTCCCAGAACTCCCAGCCACGCGCCTAGATCCCGCCCCCTCCTCCAAGCGGGGGAGGGGGGAGATGGTACCTGTGGGGGCTGGGCAGCGCGAGTCCTCGGGGTCTGGGTCCGACTTGGCAGTGGCAGCAGCAACGACAGCAGTGGTGATGGCAAGAGCTCCCACACCCCGGTAGGGTCTCTCCGGAATGACGGTGGGAGGGGCAACAGCTTGATCCATCCTGCAATGTGAACACCCTATCCTGCCACCATTCTCCAAAAAGGGATGCACTGTCTGTCGAGCAGAGGAGGCCCCAGCCGCCATGGACCAGCAAATGGCCCAAACAACGGCTGACACCCTTTGGCTGTCGCCCAAGGGCTGGCGCCCAAAGGGCCCCAGCCTTGCTGATGTTATGGATTCTGATTATGGATTGATATTATGGATTGATATTATGGATTCAGATTAATCCATAACGGCTCATAATAGGCCGTTATGGATTAGTCCGTACTGAATTGCAACAGTGGCAACATGCCTGTTGCAGACTCAGTTTTAAATCTATTAAAAATATTTTAATTTTTTTTAAAAATTGCGTGTATGTGTAAATGGCTGCCGACCCATTTTGTGCAGGTGCACCGTTTTAAAAATAGTGGCAGCAGCTTCACTGCCCTTTTGGAAAAGGAGCAGGCAGTCTGTACATACGCAACAGTCATTTTATTTATTTATTTATTTATTTATTTTATTTATTTAGTAAATTTATACCCCGCCCCTCCTGCAACGCAGCTCGAGGCGGTTTCCAACAGTAAAACCATAAAATACAATAAAATACAAAATGCTTAAAACCTTAAATATTAAATATAAATATAACTCAACAGGGCTAGAACAAAAACCAAACACAAATGGGTAGGGGACTAAACACCCCCCTCCCCACCCTCCCTCCCAAAGGCCTGGGCAAACAGCCAGGTCTTACAGTTCCGCCGAAATGTTAAAAGACTTGGGGCCAGGCGAGCTTCCTCCGGAAGGGAGTTCCACAGCCGCGGTCCCACCACCGAGAATGCCCTCTCCATCGTGGCCCCCCGTTTAACACGGGGGACCTCCAGGAGGGCACCCCCGGCAGACCGCAGGAGCCGCTCTGGGGCGCGAAGGGCGAGGCGGTCCCTAAGGTATGAGGGGCCGAGACCATGTAGGGCTTTATAGATCATCACTAGGACCTTGAACTTGGCCCGGCACACTATCGGCAGCCAGTGCAGAGCTCGGAGCACCGGTGTAATGTGCTCCCGGCGACCCGTCCCCGTAAGAAGACGAGCCGCCGCATTCTGCACCAGCTGCAGCCTCCGGGCCAAGAACAAGGGAAGCCCCACGTAGAGCGCGTTGCAGTAGTCGAGCCTCGAGGTGACGAAGGCATGGATGAGGGAGGCCAGGTCCGGGCCAGAGACATACGGACGCAGCCTACGTACCAGATAAAGCTGGCGGAAGGCAGCCTTAGCGACTGCCTCCACCTGCCGCTCCAGCCGCAGGTCTGCGTCCAATATGACCCCCAGACTCCGGACCTGCTGAGCTACAGGGGGGCAAACCCCCCCAACCAGGGGGGCCACCACCCCCTTCGCCCTCCCCACCACCATCACCTCCGTCTTATCTGGGTTGAGCTTCAGTCTGCTCCGCCGCATCCAATCCGCCACGGCCTCCAAACATTGGGATAGCACCGAGACAGCAGGGTCTGGGTCAGTAGAAAACGAGAGGTACAGCTGAGTATCATCAGCATACTGGTGACATCGCACCCCGAACCCTCTCACGACCTCCCCCAAGGGCTGCATATAGATGTTAAATAATAATGGAGACAAGATCGATCCCTGCGGAACGCCACACGGTAAGGCGCGGGGGCTCGATGTTTCCTCCCCCAACACCACCCGCTGGCTCCTCCCCGAGAGGAATGAACGGAACCATTCAAGAACAGTCCCGTCCAGACCCCCCCGGTCACGCAGTCGTCTCAACAGCAGCCCATGGTCCACGGTGTCAAAAGCGGCCGAGAGATCGAGCAGGATGAGAAATGTCGAACATCCCGCATCCATCTCCCGGCGGAGGTCGTCCACCAAGGCCACCAACGCCGTCTCGGTGCCATAGCCGGGGCGGAACCCAGATTGAAAAGGGTCAAGGAGCCCGATATTATCTAGATGACCCTGGAGCTGGAGCGCCACTGCCCGCTCAATAACCTTCCCTAAAAAGGGAAGGTTAGAGACAGGTCGGTAGCTGGCGAGCGCGTCTACGTCCAACGATGGTTTTTTCAGCAGGGGGCGCACCACAGCCTCTTTTAAGCAAGGCGACAACCTCCCCTGCCGAAGGGACGCATTCACCACCCTCGCCAGCACCGTCCCCAACGTCTCCCCGGAAGCTTTTATTAACCAGGACGGGCACGGATCCAGTTCACAACACGTGGCCCTCACAGACCCCAGGACATCCACCGCATCGGCCGGCGTCACTTCCCGAAACTCTCCCCACAAAGATGGACCAGACGGGCCCTCCGCCCCCCCGCGCTCCTCCCCTACTGCCATCAACTCAGTGTCAAAGTCGGTCTGAATCCGAGCAATCTTGTCTGCGAAGTAGGTGACAAACTCTTCACAGCGGGCCTGGGACAAGTCCCCATCCAGGCGGAGGGAGGCTGGACTAACTTTTTTGCATATGTACAGACTGGCTGCCCTTCTCCAAAAGGGTGATGACACTGCTGCTACCATTTTGGAAAAAGTCTTGCATGCACAGAATGGTCCGGCGGCCATTTTACAATTATTGTTTAAATATTCTTCTTCTTCTTCTTCTTCTTCTTCTTCTTCTTCTTCTTCTTCTTATTATTATTATTATTATTATTATTATTATTATTGATTTAAATGCAAATTCATAATACAAATCCGTAATTAAATGAGAAAATTGTAGATCGGAATCCATAATGGATTCAAATCCACATTTTCCTCTGGATGCCCATCCCTGCATGTGCAGAATTGTCTGTCGGCCATTTTATGCATGCACAATGATTTTTTAAAAATATTTTTAATAATAATAATAATAATAATAAATTTATTATTTATTCATTTATTTAAATACAGATCCGTAATACTAATCCATAATTAAATCTGGAAATTGTAGATCTGAATCCATAATCGATCCAAATCTGCAATTCCCTCTGGACGTGAACTCCTAATACCATGACTCTCCTCATATAGATGCTGTTCCATAGCCTTGATCATTCTTTTTGCCCTTCTCTGTAGCTTTTCCTGTTCTACTTAACTTTTTTTGCGATGGGGCGACCAGAACTGCACACAGTATTTATTTATTTATATTTATTTATTTCTAGATTTATACCCCGGTAACCCCGCCCCTCCTGAGAACAGCTCGGGGCGACTTTCAACAAAAAAATATAAAATACATATAAAACCATTTAAAACACATCAAAAATACATAAAGTATTAAAACAGGGCCCGGGAAACATTTTAAACAATAAAATAGAGTAGGGGAGATAAAAACCCATTAACCCACCCTCCCACCCTCCCCAAAGGCCTGGGTGAACAGCCAGGTTTTACATCTTCGCCGGAATATCAAAAGGCTTGGGGACAGGCGAGCTTCCTCCGGAAGGGAGTTCCAAAGGCGCGGCGCGGCCACCGAGAATGCCCTCTCCATTGTGGCCCCCCGCTTAACGCAAAAGCACCACCGCCACCGGCCGACCGAAGGAGCCGCTCTGGGGTGCGGAGGGCGAGGCGGTCCCTGAGGTACGGGGGGCCGAGACTGTGAAGGGCCTTGTACATCAAAGTCAAAACCTTGAACCTGGCTGGACACGCTATCAGCAACCAGTGCAGAATCCGGAGCACAGGTGTTATGGGCTCCCGATGACCCGACCCCGAAAGGAGGCGGGCCGCCACATTCTGCACTAGCTGCAGCCTCCGAACCAGGCACAAGGGAGCTATAGAGCCCATGTAGAGCGCATTGCAGTAGTCCAGCCTCGAGGTGATGAAGGCATGGATGAGGGAGGCCAGGTCCGGGCCGGAGACGAAAGGACGCAGCCTCCATGCCAGATGCAGCTGGCGAAAAGCAGCCTTTGCGACTGTCTCGACCTGCCGCTCCAGGCAGAGATCCACATCCAATATCACCCTCAGACTCCGGACCTGCTGAGCTATAGGAGGGCGAACCCTCCCAATCAGGGGGGCCACTACCTCCCTCGCTCTCCCCACCAACATCACCTCCATCTTATCGGGGTTGAGCTTCAGTCTGCTCTGCCACATCCATTCAGCCACGGCCTCCA
>QEPC01013043.1:1190631-1218899 GCA_003113815.1 Sphenodon punctatus
CCCCCATTTACCCCCCTCTCTTCCCCCTCCCCCCATCTGCCCGCACTCGCCCTCCATGTGCCCGCACTCCCCCCACCCTGGGCCCCGCAACTTACTTACCACATGGTGGGGCCGGGTCCTCAGTGCCGCTGCCTGCATCCAGGGGGGACTCGGGGAGGCTCTTAGCCTCCTCGAGTCCCTTCCTCTCTCCCTGCTGGGATAGAGTGGGAGTTACTACCCTACTGGCCTCCAGTGGATACAACAGAGGTGTTGGAGCTTTTGAATTCATTTAAGAACAGGAAGGCTCCAGACTGGGATCTTATCCCTATTGACTTTCTGAAATCATTTAGCACTTAGTGAGTTCCATTGCTTTCTGCTCTTTTCACCATGATCAATAGTTCTGGTTGTATTCCCACCTCATGGAAACTCGCTGTGATTATTCCAATTCATAAGAAAGGATCTTGTTTGCTTAACTCCAATTATAGGTCTATTAGCCTACTTAGCTTGGTCAGTAAGATTTATGCTAAATTTTTACTGGGAAAGCTTATTTCTTGGATAGAAGAACATAATATTATTCACCCCGAGGAGGCAGGCTTCCAAAAGGGCAGATCAATTACAGAACATTACTTAATACTCTCTCATTTAATTGATAAGCATATGGCTGTTAATGATCATTTCTTTGCAGCCTTCTTAGTTTTAAAATCAGCCTTTAACTCCTTCAATAGAGAATTACTTTGGGTAAAGCTAGGGAAGACTTCAATGGATAGGAGATTGCTTGCATTGATTAAGACTTTATACACGGATTCCAAGCTGGTAATTAAATTAGACCATGGTGGTGCAGTGTCTGAGGAGGTTGATGCCCCTTCTGGGGTGAGACAGGGTTGTGTGCTTGCTCCCGCCCTTTTAAATATATTCATTAATGATATTATCCCTCTTATGGCACAGCCTCAGTTTTTCCCTCCGAAGTTGGCTCTACATCATATTGGCTGTCTCTTATATCCCGATGACTTAGTTTTGCTTTGCCAAACTCGTATTGGCCTGAAAAGACAATTGGCGGAGTTTTCATCTTACTGTGTTGCCAGTCGTCTAAAGATCAATTATTCTAAGTCCAAAGTTATCGTCTTTACTAAGTCTTGGCCCAAAAAGATACATAGATGGGACCTATATGGCCACCTCCTTGAACAGGTTAAATCTTTTAAATATTTAGGTTTATATTTTCCCCATACTGGTTCTTGGAAGGAACATCGTAGGAGAGCTGCTGCAGTGGTAAAGAGCTCGGCTTCTGCCATACTCAGATTTTTTGCTGGATCAGGAAGATTAGAGTATGGATTAGCTCTAGACATTTTCAACAGCAAAGTTTCGTCAAAATTTTGTTTGGTGTTGAGCTTTGCCCCCCGCACCCCCCAAACATCGATATAGACACTACTCAATCCCAGTTCCTTCTTGCCCTGGTTTGTGCCCCCAAAGGTACCCCGAGTGCTGCTGTCCAGATGAAACTTGGGCAACGGAGTTGGTACTATGTGGCTTGGGTGCGCACACTTAAATTTTGGACTAGTATTACCAGACTACCCGTTGCTGGACTGTTGATTTTTTTGGCAGCAGATACACATAAGAGTCAATGGTTTTATAAGGTAGAAATCCACCTAAATGGACTAGGTCTTCCAAAAGATTATTTACTAGGGAAAGGACCTCAAGCTGCCAGGGCCAAATTCCAACAGAGATGGTCAGATATAAACTTACTGGAGGAAGTGACTAGAATTGGACCTTCCCACATATGGGTGATTACCTGTCATGTATCCCAAGGGGGCTGTATATTGCAAACTATTTTTCTCTTTCTTGCTCTTCAAGAGGGAAAAGGCTTTATCTGGCGGTGAGATTTAATGTGCTTCCCACCATGCTATTGGAGGGTCGGTATAGAGGGTTGCCATTTTCTCAGCGCTTTCCAAAAAGGTGTCAACACTGCCAGTGCCATTTTGGAGAAGGGCTGTACATTCTCAGAACATCCTTGGTGGCCATTTTGAATATGCACAGTGATTTTATTATTATTATTATTATTAATTATTATTATTATTATTATTATTATTGCTTCCTCCTTGGAGGCTTCCCCCCCCCCCCCAATTTCCCTGCAGAGAAGCCAGATGAGGAGAGATCCATAGGCAAGACTTAGCAGGTAGAGAAGTCCCCCCAGACTCAGGCAGTCAACTGAGTAAAAGGGCTCAATTATTTGAGGCAAGTATTATTTGAGGCTCAATTATTTGAGGCAAAAGGGCTCAATTATTTGAGGCAAGTTCGGTGGGGGTGGGGGTGGGGGGATGGGAGGGCTATCATGTTCTCAAGATTCTCACCTTTCTTGCTGAGAATCCAGGCAATTCTTGGCTCATTCTCCAATGCAAGAATGAGCCAAGAACTCTGATTCTCATAAAGAAAAGCAAGAATACTAAGATCGCATTTCAGCCCTAGTTTCAATTAGGGATGTGCACAGTAACTCTCTTTTGTATTTGTTGTTATTTTTGTTTTCATTATTAAAATATCATTCATTTTTGTTATTTTTTTAGTCTTTGTTTCAATTTCGCTTTTAGTTTCATTTTTGATTTCATTGGTTTCAATGGAAAATACTTTTTTAGGTGTATCATTTTTGCTTTTCATCCAATTTGGATGAACCTTGGCAGGAATGTACCCCCACGGAGGGCATTTTGTGCCCCAATTTTAGGAAAGATTGGATAAAGGGATCTAATCTTATAAGCAGTTAGAATTTGTTATTTTATGTATATCTGCGTACTCATTCCTGGCTGTAACGTTTTTTTTTCTCCCACCCAATTTTGGATGACACTTGGCAAGATTATACCCCTACCCAGGGTTACTATCTCTGTCAGAATTCAGAAGGATTGGATAAGCAATTTACTTGTTCATGTATTTCTGGCTGTAATATCTTTGTATCATCTCTGCCATATATCAGAATGATTTAATAAAGGGTCCCAATGTTATAAGCCTGCCCAGCATCTGCAGAGAATGAGCCTATGCCAGGGATTCTCTTATGTTTGTCACTGTGGTACAAGATGTGCTTGTGATACTAATTGGCCAGCAGAAATGTCACCCATATATTTTTCTGTGCTGTGATCACCTCATCCCCTCTCCCTCACTTGTTACTGGGAATTTGAAAGCATCTGCTTAGGAAAGAGCCAATAAGGGACTGTCTTATATTCTCTGTCACAGTGCTGCAGGATGTGATTGTGATAACTATCGGCCAGCCTGGATGTGTGAACCATGTCTCCTGATTGCTGGGATGCTATCCACCGATGTTATTGGTCCTGTAAAGGTGGAAGCATGCAGTAATTGGCCAGTGAATGTATCTTTCAGTCTGTTGGGTTCCTCCCCCTCCCTTCTAAAGCCCCCTCCCACTGCCATGCCTGTCTCTGAATGGCACTGCATGTGCTATTTACCTGAATAACAAAAGTCTTCAAGACTTTATAAGCAACGTCAATTGCTTATAAAGTGTGGCCCCTTCATCAGATCTCTCTAAAGTTTGGCAGAGATGATCCTACCAAATATCATGTTAACCGGCTGGAAAACAAAGTCGGTACAACCAGAAATACGTTTACCAGTAAATTGCTTATAACATCAGGACCTTTTATCCAATAATTCCAAAATTTGGCAGAGATAGTAAGCTTGGGGAGGGGTATAATATTGCCAGGTTTCATCCAAAGTGGATGGGAGACATATACATCACAGCCAGGAATGTGCACAGATTTTCATAAAATAACAATGTTTAACTGCTTATAAAATTGGATTCCTTTATTTGATCTTTCTGACATTTGGCACACCTACTGCACTGAGTTGGGGGTACAATCCTTCCATGTTTCATCCAAATAGGATGAAAAACAAAAATGTTACAGCTGGAAAAGTGTGTTTTCCAGTTTTTTCCTATTAACCATAATAACAAAACAAAATTATTTTGTTCTTTTGTTATTATGTTCATTCATTTTCATTATTCAATAATGAAAATGAAAGGACCTTCTTTATTATAATAATGCATACCCCTAGTTTCAATATTTACAATCACCGAGATGAATGGGTGATGCACACCTATTGTTGTTTACTCTTGGCTCATGTTGACAATAGAAGTAGGATTAAAATATTAAATGCTGAGATTTTGGCAAACAATGAATTTTGTGTAAGTTCTGTAGCTCTTCTGCTTGCATAATGTAAAAGTCCCTGCTAATATTATAGGTATGTATTTTGGGAGTTTTGGTTTTTAAAGTGGTACACCTAGTTTTTAGAGATTTGGGGGGTTTCAACTTCCACTGCTATACCTCCTGTGCTGTCATTTTTTCAATGTGCAATGTGAATACACAATGCTACTAAATGCTATATGGGTGATTTCAGACGTTACGGGCGGGCGGTTCACCACAGTGGATTCCCGGTGGAGGTGAACAAAACAACCACCCCCCGGGGTGAATAAAAGCCCCAAACAGATGTGACGGGACCGGGACTGGGACCACGACCAAGAATCGGGCCAACAGATCACGGATCGGGGCAGCGCAACAGACCTGACGCCGATCCCCAGCTGTGGTCAAAACTCCCAGAAGCCACCGGGGAGGAGCGGGACACAGACATGGCCGCCTGAGGGCAAACAAAGCAAAAAGGCACAAAAGGGAACGCCCACACAAAGGAAATGGGAAGGGAGGGGGGAAGAGGGAGAAGAGGCTGAGAGGTATCACAGACAGCAGGCCCACAGACAGCGGAGGCACAGCGGAACACAGCACAAGCACACGCCTGGGCACACACACACACACATGCACACACACAGGAAAGGTCGGGAAGGGGGGCACGGGCGCCCAGAAAACACACAAGGCACAACGGGAGCAGGGGGGGGACACAGAAGGGGGGGCAACTGCAAAGGGACCAGAGGCAGGGGCAGCAGCACCCCGCAAAGCAGTCATCACCACAGTACGGCAGAGACATCAGGGCGGGAACAACCAGCGGGGACCGGCCCTCCCGGACTGGGGCGGGAGCCCACACGGGGGCAGGACACCGGGGGGGCCGGGTGGAACACAGGGACTCACAGGCAGCTGCTGGGGGCCACTGCGGACCCAGGGCCCGGGTGTCCCGCCCGGTGAACCAGGTGGGGCCAATGGATCAAGCCCCGGCAGTACCCCAGCACGGACATGTGGTGGGCGATCAGGTAGTAGGCCTCGAAGGGATCATGCACGGAGAGACCCAGCTGGACGTCCATACGGGACCACACCCCCAACAGGGCCGACATCTCTGCCGTGGAAGGCTCCGACACACAGCAGGCAGCAGAAGGGGGCCAAGGAAGATGTCCCAGCTCCAGCAGCCAGTGGTACACCGCCGCACGGGTGCGCTGGTACCCATGTGCCCCGTGAACACAGGCAAAGTAGGACACGGCCAAGGCAGGGCCACCCTCAGCAAGGCACACCATGTAGGCGTTCAGCCCGCACACACCCAGCGCAGAAATGGTCTCAGCCCCGGACCAGGGCACATGCGAACACTGCTTGTCCAGGATGCGCCCCTCAGGGAAGCGAACCAGCCCCAGGGTCTCCATATGCAGCCGGCAATCACGAGCGCTCGCCTCATAGCTGAAGTAACGAAGTCCGGAGCTCAAGCTCTTAAAGGCACACGCACGGCTGCCCGGGGTGCCCAGGAGCAGCTGCACGGCAGGGGTATGCCACAGGTCGCAAAGAGACATGGGGGGCCCCATGGGGGCCGGGATGCGGGAGCCCAGTGGACAGACAACCTGCCATGGTCCTGCATGACAGGGAGAATACCACCACGGACAGGGGGGCACACACACCCTCCAGGGCCAGGAGGGCCTCCGAGGGGTTCCAAGGCCAGGAAAAGCGGCCACGGACTGCAACATTGTAGTACAACAGAGCGAGGCGTGGGGTGCGGACCCAGTACAGCTGCAGAACACAATAGGACACACAGTCCAGTTAATCGCACCTCCAAGGTCATAGTGTACCAAACGGGGGGGGGGAAGGGGGCGGGGTGGTGGTGGAAATGGCTGATGGAATGCAGCTGCCCAGGGAGAGAGCAGATCCGCGCGCCCGTGCGGGGGCGAGGCCGGGTGCGCTGCCTGCAGGTGCACCCACTTGCAAGCATGCATACCCCGCCCCCCCATTGGGGGGGGCACGCCCATCTAGGGGCCCGCCCCCCGGACAGCCCTGCCATCAGAAGCCCTGTATAACTGTTCCCGCCCCCCCTGGGGCCCCACCACCATGGAGCAGGACAGAGCAGCAGCCTATTGGATGCACCTCGCGCTCGCAACCGAGCAGCTGTGCCTCCTTACCGCGGAGGTGCAACTGGCCTTCCGGCTGCGGGTTTCCCTGGCCCGGATAGCTGCCAGGGGCCTCCGGGCCCACCACGGGCACAGGAGAGCCCCGGCACGGCTCAGGGCACAGAGAATCTCCAGGATGGATTGGCAGGCTGTGAGCTGGAGCCGGACCTGGCCCGCAGCGCTCCACGCGGCTGCCACGTGCCTCCTGTGGGCAAGGGAGACCATGCGCCGGGCAGCCCTGCTTGCTATGCCCATTGACAGACGCTTATGGGTCGCTGAGCGCCCACAGATGTGGTGTGCTAGGGCGCTGGCCCACTGGGAGGAGCCAGCCTGGAGGGCCCACTTTAGGATGAACAAGAGCACCCTGATTCGCCTGGCGGAGCTCCTTACACCCTGGCTGGAGCGGCAGCACACCTCTATGCGGGACCCCATCCCCATAGTCCAGCGGGTGGGAATAGGGGTCTGGGCCCTAGCAACGCCCGACTCCTGCCGGTCCATGTCCCAGCACTTCGGGGTAGGGCTCAGCACTGTCGCCTGTATCCTCTGGGATGTGTGCGAGGCAGTGGAGGGCGTGCTCCTGGACAGAACAATACAGCTAGTGGACCAAGGGGCCGTGATGGCGGGGTTCATGGCCAGAGACTTCCCCAACTGCGTGGGAGCCGTGGATGGCACCCACATAGAGATACTCCGCCCCACCGCCGGGGAGGCGCTGGAGTATGTGAACAGGCACGGGTATTACTCCCTGCAGCTTCAGGGGGTAGTGGATCACCGGGGCCAGTTCATAGACATCTACATGGACAACTCCAGCCGCAGTCACAACGCCAGGATCATGACCATCTCCCCCTTCTATGCCCGGATGTTCCGGGGGGACTTCGCTGACATGGGCATGAGCTGGATCGAGGGCATCCTGATGCCCCCCTGTATTCTGGGGGACCCTGCCTACCCCCTCACCTGTTGGTTGATGAAGGTGTACCCTGTACTGAGGACCTCTGTGGAGCAGCTATACAATACCTGCCTGTGTTCCAGCCGGACCGTGGTGGAGCGTGCCTTTGGGGCCCTCAAGCAGCGCTGTAGGAGTGTTGCTAGCCGCCTTGATTACACTGTCTCGACCTCGGCCCTGGTGATCGGTGCCTGTTGTGTGCTCCACAATGTATGTGAGACAGAGGGGGCAGCCCTGGAGTACCCCGAACCCCACCGGGACCCCGGTCCGGTGCCCCTGTACGTGAATGCCGAGAACCCCAGGGAGTACCGTTACGCAAAGCGGATCCAGGATGCCCTGGCAAGGCATATTGCCCGGAGGGCCCAGTTGTGAGGGAACCCCCCGGGGCACCCCCCCGGTTACGTGGATATGCCCCTGCACAGTTGGGCCCCCACCCCTGTCACCCACAAATGGGTGCTACAGTCATACTAGTGCAAGCAGACTTTATTTACCCCAAGTGCACACATACACCCTGTCCTTCCACCCCTGAGGTGCCCTGTCCCCTACAGTGTCCCCATCACATCGCCCTGAGGGCGTGGGGACGGCTGAGGCGCCTGGGCGGGGGGCGGGGCCGCAGAGGGTCCCAACATTGGGACCTGGGCAGGCAGGGTGCCTGGGGGGGCGCCTGCCATCACATAGGCGCACATCGTGCTGGCGTGCAGTAGCAGGGAGGTCCCAATATCGTGGGACCTGTCCATTTTGGCTGAGTGCTCCTGCACCATCCCTGTGATGGCCTGCTCCAGCCTCCCGAGCGTCTCCACCTGCCTGCTGTGTTCCCGGCGCTCCCGCCTCCGCTCCAGGCGCACCTCGGCCTGGAGCCTCTGTTCCCTTGCCTCTGCCCACTCCAGGGACCGCTCGATGGCCGCCTCCATCCGGTCCACGGCCGCTATCATCCTCTCCCCCTGTTCCTCCGAGGTCCGGATGATCTCTGCCTGGTCCTCCCTCCTGCGGACCCGTGCCCGGTGCTCCCTCATGCGTTGCGATGGGTCCACGGGACCTGGGGATGCTGACTGCCGGGGTTGCCCTGTGGGTACGGGAGGGTTAGTCCGATCCTGACCCAGGCCCCTACCCCCTGGCCGCGATGGGGCAGGGGCCCCATGGGCCCCTGGGCAGCTCACCAGGCCCCTCCTCACCCCCACACCCCAGCGCCTCCCGCCCCTCCGACTGTCTGGGGACCCCCTCTCTGCACCCCGGGTTGCCCTCCCTACCGGACCGCCTGCCTTACCTGGTTCCTGCACGTGCTGGCTGGGCTCCTCAGCAGCTTCCGGCTCGGTATCCTGGGTCCGTTCCCGGGGTGTTCCGTGGCCTGCAGGTGAGGGGTGGGGTGTGGTTTTTGGGATGCGTTGTTGGGGGACCTGGGAATGGGCCCCCTCCTGCCTTGCCGGTGGGGACTGGGACTCGGGCTAGGGCGGCCCCTTCCCCCTCCACCCCCCTGGCCCTTGCCCCCCTGGGCATGGTCCCTCCCCTCTCTGAGTTGCCCGCTTACCCTCAATGTCTGTCTCGGATCCCTCGGAGGCAGGCCCCTCGGTGTGGGAGTGCTCCCCCATGGACCACAGGCTGAGGGTGATGAGGGTGCCGGTCTTGGACTCTGCTTGGCCAGCCTGGGTGCTCTCCGGGCTGCTGTCGGGGGGGGTCTGCAGGTGCCGGTGGTCCCGGGGTGCTCGTCCTGAGGGTCCGGGACCCTGGAGCTCGTGTCTACCAGGCGGGCGGCGAGGGGAGGGGGTACCTCGGCCCGTTCCCTGCCCTGGACCACTGTGCTCCCCACGAGCCGTGGGGCGACTATGGACCCCTTCATATGGAGGATGCAGTCCAGGGCATCATAGAAGGGGGCGGTCCAGGCCCCGTGTCCGGACCGCTTATTGTTGTCCCGGATGGCCTTGTACCCCCTCTTCAGCTCCTTGGCCTTTGAGTGGCACTGTGTTGCTGTGCGCTGGTGCCCCGCCGCCTCCATGTCGCGCACTATGTCCTGGTAGACATGCTTGTTGCGCTGGTTGAGGGTGAGCTCCAGCTGGTACTCCAGGGTCCCCCAGATCCTGATGAAGTCCCGGGTCTCCTGGAGGCCCCACTGGCTCCCTCGGTGGTACGCCTTCCTCCGTCATCTCCACAGCGGGTCATCCTCCTCCTCCTCCTCCTCCTCCGCCCGGGCAGGGCCGGTGTCCTCCGGGGGCTCGTCTGCCCGGACCCTTTTCCGTGTCTGTGGGGACAGTGGGTGGGGGGTGTAGGGTTGGGTGTAGGTGGGGCCCCCTTGCAGGGCCCCCCCGTCCCCTGCCTCCCTCCCGGTCGCCCGGGCATGCCCCGGCCCCCCCTCCGGGAGCCCCTGTGCCCCCTGTTCCCATCCCCTTCATTCCCCTTACCCGTTTCCTGGGTGCCTACTCAAGCCCCGGTCCGGCTGATGTCCCCGGGGCGTCGCGTCCCGCCTGCTGCTGTGAGTGTTGTCCCTGCACTGCCTCCATGGTCAGCATGACCCCCGTCTCCCCTTCCTCCGCCTGCGCTCACTCCACCTCCATCACTTCCCCTGCCTCCTCCGCATCCTCCTCCCCCCTTGGTCTCTCGCCCACTGCTCTCTTCCACCTCCCTCCTCGCTCCATCTCGCCACGCTTCCCTGCTGCAGATTTCCCTTTAAATCTCCCTCCAGTGGTTGTGTTGTTGCTGATTGTCTCGCAGCGACGCTGTGTGCATTCTCCACGGCTCGGACTCGTTTCCTTTGGTTCCGCCCGGGGATTGGCATCCAGAAGTTACTTTTTGTTGGTTCCCGGTGGGGATCTCTTTGACCACGCTTCCCGAGATTTTGTGCCGGGGAGCCCGGGAAGCGTGGTCGAAATTGACCCCATGTGGGTATTGAGCGTGGTGAACATCTGGCGGGCGCCGAACAGACGTTCAGGGCTCTTTGGCCCCACCGCAGAACTGAGCGTGGTTCACTGTGGTTGAGCGTGATCTCATAATGTCTGAAATCACCCTTTGTTTTATAAGTTGTTATAAGATGTGAAGCCTATTAAAAATCAGAAATGATAATATAGAAGCCAACACTTGATGTCTAACTGAAGGACTTTAATATAGAAGAATTTGAAGAAAATCTTACTCAAATGCCTTAGAAAAACCTCAGTTCCACAAAGACCTTAAGCCAGAGGTTTCCAAATGAAGGATCATGACCCCAGTTGGGGTTGTGCTGTCTGCAAATGGGGTCTCAGTTTCAACTTTACTGTGGCATGATATGTAGGTCTCAAAATAGAGTCACACGAGCAAAACATTTGGGAATTGCTGCCTTAAGCACATTCTTAAGTCTTCCCACATCCTTAACTGGCATTGAACCCTGTGGGATTACTCCAGGGTAAGTGCTTTGAGAATTGCAGCCATTGAGCGTCAATGGGACTTTAATAAGTGCTTTCTTGAATTAAGTTAATTTTTGCACAGATGCCCCCACCACACTGGGTGTGCAGTGGGGTGTGTGTCTGTATGCACACTGTGGCAGTGGGGGGGATGAGTGTACACCCATGGAAACACCAGGGTGGGTGCGTGTGTGCGTGTTCCTGGTGCACACCCATCTCCTCCCATCGCCCACCCAAGGAGCCATACAACAAAACAGAGGAGACTCCGTGGGTGGAGATGGGTGGAGTCGGGTGGAGACGGGTGTTCGCCCGTGGAAAAAGGAGCACACCCACCTCCACCCTCCGCTAGCACACACCCATGCCCCCACCCAGCAGTGCCGTATGAAAACAGTCTAAGAAGGGTCAGGATTCTGGAAGGTATTTCAAGTGTACAGAGCAGTATGCAGACAGATATAGAGTAAGTTTTGGAGGGTGAAAGAAGGACGTAGCAAGGAACATCAAACTAAGGCATTAGTGAGGAATAAAAAGAGGGTAAGATGTTATCAGCAACACACTATGCAGTCTTAAATATGGGTGTAATTTGCTATAAAACAAATGAGATGGAAAGTCATTGCAGGGCTTCACAGGTGATGGTGTGATTCCATTCAATTCTGGAAGAAATGATTTCTGAGATCGACTTTCCAGGCCCACTCAAGCCCAAGGCAAATTTTATCTTGATGTTAAAAATATTTAAAGGTATTCTTTATGCAGATAAGCCTAATTGTACGCAAACTGTCACATAGTTTGTCAGTTCTGAGTGATTGAGTGAGGACATATCTTCACCCATTATGAGCTGTATAAATGTGGCAATTGTTTAATACTCTGGAACAATTCTACACAGCATTCCAGGATAGGAAATGAAGAATAGTTAATGCTGTTGAAACATGAGGATTGAGGTGGGAAGAAAGGAATGCAGCATGAATGTGCCTTTTTAAAAGACAATATTAAACTGAAGAAAAGTGCTTTGTATGTTCAGTCTGCACTGTATTCTATTGTTCTTGACTGCTAACTGGATACAATTGCTTCAGCTGAATACAAATATGTATGTTTTAATAAAGATGTTGAAATTGAATACAGGGCTTAATGTAAACAACAAGAAGTCTGGTTAATAAATGGAAAGTCACTGACTTTTCATTCTTGTAAAATGCTAGATAAGTAGTTTAATCCCAACAGACTAACTTGTCAGAAGTTTAAAAAATGTGGGGGAGGTTGCTCTGAATTTTTCATACAATAGATACATCTCTGGGTGAAAACCAATGAGACACTAGCCAACATTAGCCCACGATTCACCTGCCTGTCGGTTAGGTGACTGCCAGATGTTCATCCACTTCTGCACGGGGCCGATGGGCGGCTATGACGTGATGCATCATCTAGGGAAAGTGGTTGATTCAGCACAAGCTAAGGCTGGCCCGCTGTGCTAATCTGGGCTAATGTACGACCTGTTGGAATGCAAGGACTGTGAGATCATTGCATTGATTAGTCTAGCAGAGTTTGCAGAGGAGTGTGAGTAGCTAATCATCAATAAGCAGGCAGCAAGCATACTTAAGTTTAAGTAGCTTTATTAAGAAATATATGTAGGATAGGAAAGACCTACATCTATACTAAGTCCTAAGACTAGGTGTGTTCANATGGGAGGGCTATCATGTTCTCAAGATTCTCACCTTTCTTGCTGAGAATCCAGGCAATTCTTGGCTCATTCTCCAATGCAAGAATGAGCCAAGAACTCTGATTCTCATAAAGAAAAGCAAGAATACTAAGATCGCATTTCAGCCCTAGTTTCAATTAGGGATGTGCACAGTAACTCTCTTTTGTATTTGTTGTTATTTTTGTTTTCATTATTAAAATATCATTCATTTTTGTTATTTTTTTAGTCTTTGTTTCAATTTCGCTTTTAGTTTCATTTTTGATTTCATTGGTTTCAATGGAAAATACTTTTTTAGGTGTATCATTTTTGCTTTTCATCCAATTTGGATGAACCTTGGCAGGAATGTACCCCCACGGAGGGCATTTTGTGCCCCAATTTTAGGAAAGATTGGATAAAGGGATCTAATCTTATAAGCAGTTAGAATTTGTTATTTTATGTATATCTGCGTACTCATTCCTGGCTGTAACGTTTTTTTTTCTCCCACCCAATTTTGGATGACACTTGGCAAGATTATACCCCTACCCAGGGTTACTATCTCTGTCAGAATTCAGAAGGATTGGATAAGCAATTTACTTGTTCATGTATTTCTGGCTGTAATATCTTTGTATCATCTCTGCCATATATCAGAATGATTTAATAAAGGGTCCCAATGTTATAAGCCTGCCCAGCATCTGCAGAGAATGAGCCTATGCCAGGGATTCTCTTATGTTTGTCACTGTGGTACAAGATGTGCTTGTGATACTAATTGGCCAGCAGAAATGTCACCCATATATTTTTCTGTGCTGTGATCACCTCATCCCCTCTCCCTCACTTGTTACTGGGAATTTGAAAGCATCTGCTTAGGAAAGAGCCAATAAGGGACTGTCTTATATTCTCTGTCACAGTGCTGCAGGATGTGATTGTGATAACTATCGGCCAGCCTGGATGTGTGAACCATGTCTCCTGATTGCTGGGATGCTATCCACCGATGTTATTGGTCCTGTAAAGGTGGAAGCATGCAGTAATTGGCCAGTGAATGTATCTTTCAGTCTGTTGGGTTCCTCCCCCTCCCTTCTAAAGCCCCCTCCCACTGCCATGCCTGTCTCTGAATGGCACTGCATGTGCTATTTACCTGAATAACAAAAGTCTTCAAGACTTTATAAGCAACGTCAATTGCTTATAAAGTGTGGCCCCTTCATCAGATCTCTCTAAAGTTTGGCAGAGATGATCCTACCAAATATCATGTTAACCGGCTGGAAAACAAAGTCGGTACAACCAGAAATACGTTTACCAGTAAATTGCTTATAACATCAGGACCTTTTATCCAATAATTCCAAAATTTGGCAGAGATAGTAAGCTTGGGGAGGGGTATAATATTGCCAGGTTTCATCCAAAGTGGATGGGAGACATATACATCACAGCCAGGAATGTGCACAGATTTTCATAAAATAACAATGTTTAACTGCTTATAAAATTGGATTCCTTTATTTGATCTTTCTGACATTTGGCACACCTACTGCACTGAGTTGGGGGTACAATCCTTCCATGTTTCATCCAAATAGGATGAAAAACAAAAATGTTACAGCTGGAAAAGTGTGTTTTCCAGTTTTTTCCTATTAACCATAATAACAAAACAAAATTATTTTGTTCTTTTGTTATTATGTTCATTCATTTTCATTATTCAATAATGAAAATGAAAGGACCTTCTTTATTATAATAATGCATACCCCTAGTTTCAATATTTACAATCACCGAGATGAATGGGTGATGCACACCTATTGTTGTTTACTCTTGGCTCATGTTGACAATAGAAGTAGGATTAAAATATTAAATGCTGAGATTTTGGCAAACAATGAATTTTGTGTAAGTTCTGTAGCTCTTCTGCTTGCATAATGTAAAAGTCCCTGCTAATATTATAGGTATGTATTTTGGGAGTTTTGGTTTTTAAAGTGGTACACCTAGTTTTTAGAGATTTGGGGGGTTTCAACTTCCACTGCTATACCTCCTGTGCTGTCATTTTTTCAATGTGCAATGTGAATACACAATGCTACTAAATGCTATATGGGTGATTTCAGACGTTACGGGCGGGCGGTTCACCACAGTGGATTCCCGGTGGAGGTGAACAAAACAACCACCCCCCGGGGTGAATAAAAGCCCCAAACAGATGTGACGGGACCGGGACTGGGACCACGACCAAGAATCGGGCCAACAGATCACGGATCGGGGCAGCGCAACAGACCTGACGCCGATCCCCAGCTGTGGTCAAAACTCCCAGAAGCCACCGGGGAGGAGCGGGACACAGACATGGCCGCCTGAGGGCAAACAAAGCAAAAAGGCACAAAAGGGAACGCCCACACAAAGGAAATGGGAAGGGAGGGGGGAAGAGGGAGAAGAGGCTGAGAGGTATCACAGACAGCAGGCCCACAGACAGCGGAGGCACAGCGGAACACAGCACAAGCACACGCCTGGGCACACACACACACACATGCACACACACAGGAAAGGTCGGGAAGGGGGGCACGGGCGCCCAGAAAACACACAAGGCACAACGGGAGCAGGGGGGGGACACGGAAGGGGGGGCAACTGCAAAGGGACCAGAGGCAGGGGCAGCAGCACCCCGCAAAGCAGTCATCACCACAGTACGGCAGAGACATCAGGGCGGGAACAACCAGCGGGGACCGGCCCTCCCGGACTGGGGCGGGAGCCCACACGGGGGCAGGACACCGGGGGGGCCGGGTGGAACACAGGGACTCACAGGCAGCTGCTGGGGGCCACTGCGGACCCAGGGCCCGGGTGTCCCGCCCGGTGAACCAGGTGGGGCCAATGGATCAAGCCCCGGCAGTACCCCAGCACGGACATGTGGTGGGCGATCAGGTAGTAGGCCTCGAAGGGATCATGCACGGAGAGACCCAGCTGGACGTCCATACGGGACCACACCCCCAACAGGGCCGACATCTCTGCCGTGGAAGGCTCCGACACACAGCAGGCAGCAGAAGGGGGCCAAGGAAGATGTCCCAGCTCCAGCAGCCAGTGGTACACCGCCGCACGGGTGCGCTGGTACCCATGTGCCCCGTGAACACAGGCAAAGTAGGACACGGCCAAGGCAGGGCCACCCTCAGCAAGGCACACCATGTAGGCGTTCAGCCCGCACACACCCAGCGCAGAAATGGTCTCAGCCCCGGACCAGGGCACATGCGAACACTGCTTGTCCAGGATGCGCCCCTCAGGGAAGCGAACCAGCCCCAGGGTCTCCATATGCAGCCGGCAATCACGAGCGCTCGCCTCATAGCTGAAGTAACGAAGTCCGGAGCTCAAGCTCTTAAAGGCACACGCACGGCTGCCCGGGGTGCCCAGGAGCAGCTGCACGGCAGGGGTATGCCACAGGTCGCAAAGAGACATGGGGGGCCCCATGGGGGCCGGGATGCGGGAGCCCAGTGGACAGACAACCTGCCATGGTCCTGCATGACAGGGAGAATACCACCACGGACAGGGGGGCACACACACCCTCCAGGGCCAGGAGGGCCTCCGAGGGGTTCCAAGGCCAGGAAAAGCGGCCACGGACTGCAACATTGTAGTACAACAGAGCGAGGCGTGGGGTGCGGACCCAGTACAGCTGCAGAACACAATAGGACACACAGTCCAGTTAATCGCACCTCCAAGGTCATAGTGTACCAAACGGGGGGGGGGAAGGGGGCGGGGTGGTGGTGGAAATGGCTGATGGAATGCAGCTGCCCAGGGAGAGAGCAGATCCGCGCGCCCGTGCGGGGGCGAGGCCGGGTGCGCTGCCTGCAGGTGCACCCACTTGCAAGCATGCATACCCCGCCCCCCCATTGGGGGGGGCACGCCCATCTAGGGGCCCGCCCCCCGGACAGCCCTGCCATCAGAAGCCCTGTATAACTGTTCCCGCCCCCCCTGGGGCCCCACCACCATGGAGCAGGACAGAGCAGCAGCCTATTGGATGCACCTCGCGCTCGCAACCGAGCAGCTGTGCCTCCTTACCGCGGAGGTGCAACTGGCCTTCCGGCTGCGGGTTTCCCTGGCCCGGATAGCTGCCAGGGGCCTCCGGGCCCACCACGGGCACAGGAGAGCCCCGGCACGGCTCAGGGCACAGAGAATCTCCAGGATGGATTGGCAGGCTGTGAGCTGGAGCCGGACCTGGCCCGCAGCGCTCCACGCGGCTGCCACGTGCCTCCTGTGGGCAAGGGAGACCATGCGCCGGGCAGCCCTGCTTGCTATGCCCATTGACAGACGCTTATGGGTCGCTGAGCGCCCACAGATGTGGTGTGCTAGGGCGCTGGCCCACTGGGAGGAGCCAGCCTGGAGGGCCCACTTTAGGATGAACAAGAGCACCCTGATTCGCCTGGCGGAGCTCCTTACACCCTGGCTGGAGCGGCAGCACACCTCTATGCGGGACCCCATCCCCATAGTCCAGCGGGTGGGAATAGGGGTCTGGGCCCTAGCAACGCCCGACTCCTGCCGGTCCATGTCCCAGCACTTCGGGGTAGGGCTCAGCACTGTCGCCTGTATCCTCTGGGATGTGTGCGAGGCAGTGGAGGGCGTGCTCCTGGACAGAACAATACAGCTAGTGGACCAAGGGGCCGTGATGGCGGGGTTCATGGCCAGAGACTTCCCCAACTGCGTGGGAGCCGTGGATGGCACCCACATAGAGATACTCCGCCCCACCGCCGGGGAGGCGCTGGAGTATGTGAACAGGCACGGGTATTACTCCCTGCAGCTTCAGGGGGTAGTGGATCACCGGGGCCAGTTCATAGACATCTACATGGACAACTCCAGCCGCAGTCACAACGCCAGGATCATGACCATCTCCCCCTTCTATGCCCGGATGTTCCGGGGGGACTTCGCTGACATGGGCATGAGCTGGATCGAGGGCATCCTGATGCCCCCCTGTATTCTGGGGGACCCTGCCTACCCCCTCACCTGTTGGTTGATGAAGGTGTACCCTGTACTGAGGACCTCTGTGGAGCAGCTATACAATACCTGCCTGTGTTCCAGCCGGACCGTGGTGGAGCGTGCCTTTGGGGCCCTCAAGCAGCGCTGTAGGAGTGTTGCTAGCCGCCTTGATTACACTGTCTCGACCTCGGCCCTGGTGATCGGTGCCTGTTGTGTGCTCCACAATGTATGTGAGACAGAGGGGGCAGCCCTGGAGTACCCCGAACCCCACCGGGACCCCGGTCCGGTGCCCCTGTACGTGAATGCCGAGAACCCCAGGGAGTACCGTTACGCAAAGCGGATCCAGGATGCCCTGGCAAGGCATATTGCCCGGAGGGCCCAGTTGTGAGGGAACCCCCCGGGGCACCCCCCCGGTTACGTGGATATGCCCCTGCACAGTTGGGCCCCCACCCCTGTCACCCACAAATGGGTGCTACAGTCATACTAGTGCAAGCAGACTTTATTTACCCCAAGTGCACACATACACCCTGTCCTTCCACCCCTGAGGTGCCCTGTCCCCTACAGTGTCCCCATCACATCGCCCTGAGGGCGTGGGGACGGCTGAGGCGCCTGGGCGGGGGGCGGGGCCGCAGAGGGTCCCAACATTGGGACCTGGGCAGGCAGGGTGCCTGGGGGGGCGCCTGCCATCACATAGGCGCACATCGTGCTGGCGTGCAGTAGCAGGGAGGTCCCAATATCGTGGGACCTGTCCATTTTGGCTGAGTGCTCCTGCACCATCCCTGTGATGGCCTGCTCCAGCCTCCCGAGCGTCTCCACCTGCCTGCTGTGTTCCCGGCGCTCCCGCCTCCGCTCCAGGCGCACCTCGGCCTGGAGCCTCTGTTCCCTTGCCTCTGCCCACTCCAGGGACCGCTCGATGGCCGCCTCCATCCGGTCCACGGCCGCTATCATCCTCTCCCCCTGTTCCTCCGAGGTCCGGATGATCTCTGCCTGGTCCTCCCTCCTGCGGACCCGTGCCCGGTGCTCCCTCATGCGTTGCGATGGGTCCACGGGACCTGGGGATGCTGACTGCCGGGGTTGCCCTGTGGGTACGGGAGGGTTAGTCCGATCCTGACCCAGGCCCCTACCCCCTGGCCGCGATGGGGCAGGGGCCCCATGGGCCCCTGGGCAGCTCACCAGGCCCCTCCTCACCCCCACACCCCAGCGCCTCCCGCCCCTCCGACTGTCTGGGGACCCCCTCTCTGCACCCCGGGTTGCCCTCCCTACCGGACCGCCTGCCTTACCTGGTTCCTGCACGTGCTGGCTGGGCTCCTCAGCAGCTTCCGGCTCGGTATCCTGGGTCCGTTCCCGGGGTGTTCCGTGGCCTGCAGGTGAGGGGTGGGGTGTGGTTTTTGGGATGCGTTGTTGGGGGACCTGGGAATGGGCCCCCTCCTGCCTTGCCGGTGGGGACTGGGACTCGGGCTAGGGCGGCCCCTTCCCCCTCCACCCCCCTGGCCCTTGCCCCCCTGGGCATGGTCCCTCCCCTCTCTGAGTTGCCCGCTTACCCTCAATGTCTGTCTCGGATCCCTCGGAGGCAGGCCCCTCGGTGTGGGAGTGCTCCCCCATGGACCACAGGCTGAGGGTGATGAGGGTGCCGGTCTTGGACTCTGCTTGGCCAGCCTGGGTGCTCTCCGGGCTGCTGTCGGGGGGGGTCTGCAGGTGCCGGTGGTCCCGGGGTGCTCGTCCTGAGGGTCCGGGACCCTGGAGCTCGTGTCTACCAGGCGGGCGGCGAGGGGAGGGGGTACCTCGGCCCGTTCCCTGCCCTGGACCACTGTGCTCCCCACGAGCCGTGGGGCGACTATGGACCCCTTCATATGGAGGATGCAGTCCAGGGCATCATAGAAGGGGGCGGTCCAGGCCCCGTGTCCGGACCGCTTATTGTTGTCCCGGATGGCCTTGTACCCCCTCTTCAGCTCCTTGGCCTTTGAGTGGCACTGTGTTGCTGTGCGCTGGTGCCCCGCCGCCTCCATGTCGCGCACTATGTCCTGGTAGACATGCTTGTTGCGCTGGTTGAGGGTGAGCTCCAGCTGGTACTCCAGGGTCCCCCAGATCCTGATGAAGTCCCGGGTCTCCTGGAGGCCCCACTGGCTCCCTCGGTGGTACGCCTTCCTCCGTCATCTCCACAGCGGGTCATCCTCCTCCTCCTCCTCCTCCTCCGCCCGGGCAGGGCCGGTGTCCTCCGGGGGCTCGTCTGCCCGGACCCTTTTCCGTGTCTGTGGGGACAGTGGGTGGGGGGTGTAGGGTTGGGTGTAGGTGGGGCCCCCTTGCAGGGCCCCCCCGTCCCCTGCCTCCCTCCCGGTCGCCCGGGCATGCCCCGGCCCCCCCTCCGGGAGCCCCTGTGCCCCCTGTTCCCATCCCCTTCATTCCCCTTACCCGTTTCCTGGGTGCCTACTCAAGCCCCGGTCCGGCTGATGTCCCCGGGGCGTCGCGTCCCGCCTGCTGCTGTGAGTGTTGTCCCTGCACTGCCTCCATGGTCAGCATGACCCCCGTCTCCCCTTCCTCCGCCTGCGCTCACTCCACCTCCATCACTTCCCCTGCCTCCTCCGCATCCTCCTCCCCCCTTGGTCTCTCGCCCACTGCTCTCTTCCACCTCCCTCCTCGCTCCATCTCGCCACGCTTCCCTGCTGCAGATTTCCCTTTAAATCTCCCTCCAGTGGTTGTGTTGTTGCTGATTGTCTCGCAGCGACGCTGTGTGCATTCTCCACGGCTCGGACTCGTTTCCTTTGGTTCCGCCCGGGGATTGGCATCCAGAAGTTACTTTTTGTTGGTTCCCGGTGGGGATCTCTTTGACCACGCTTCCCGAGATTTTGTGCCGGGGAGCCCGGGAAGCGTGGTCGAAATTGACCCCATGTGGGTATTGAGCGTGGTGAACATCTGGCGGGCGCCGAACAGACGTTCAGGGCTCTTTGGCCCCGCCGCAGAACTGAGCGTGGTTCACTGTGGTTGAGCGTGATCTCATAATGTCTGAAATCACCCTTTGTTTTATAAGTTGTTATAAGATGTGAAGCCTAATAAAAATCAGAAATGATAATATAGAAGCCAACACTTGATGTCTAACTGAAGGACTTTAATATAGAAGAATTTGAAGAAAATCTTACTCAAATGCCTTAGAAAAACCTCAGTTCCACAAAGACCTTAAGCCAGAGGTTTCCAAATGAAGGATCATGACCCCAGTTGGGGTTGTGCTGTCTGCAAATGGGGTCTCAGTTTCAACTTTACTGTGGCATGATATGTAGGTCTCAAAATAGAGTCACACGAGCAAAACATTTGGGAATTGCTGCCTTAAGCACATTCTTAAGTCTTCCCACATCCTTAACTGGCATTGAACCCTGTGGGATTACTCCAGGGTAAGTGCTTTGAGAATTGCAGCCATTGAGCGTCAATGGGACTTTAATAAGTGCTTTCTTGAATTAAGTTAATTTTTGCACAGATGCCCCCACCACACTGGGTGTGCAGTGGGGTGTGTGTCTGTATGCACACTGTGGCAGTGGGGGGGATGAGTGTACACCCATGGAAACACCAGGGTGGGTGCGTGTGTGCGTGTTCCTGGTGCACACCCATCTCCTCCCATCGCCCACCCAAGGAGCCATACAACAAAACAGAGGAGACTCCGTGGGTGGAGATGGGTGGAGTCGGGTGGAGACGGGTGTTCGCCCGTGGAAAAAGGAGCACACCCACCTCCACCCTCCGCTAGCACACACCCATGCCCCCACCCAGCAGTGCCGTATGAAAACAGTCTAAGAAGGGTCAGGATTCTGGAAGGTATTTCAAGTGTACAGAGCAGTATGCAGACAGATATAGAGTAAGTTTTGGAGGGTGAAAGAAGGACGTAGCAAGGAACATCAAACTAAGGCATTAGTGAGGAATAAAAAGAGGGTAAGATGTTATCAGCAACACACTATGCAGTCTTAAATATGGGTGTAATTTGCTATAAAACAAATGAGATGGAAAGTCATTGCAGGGCTTCACAGGTGATGGTGTGATTCCATTCAATTCTGGAAGAAATGATTTCTGAGATCGACTTTCCAGGCCCACTCAAGCCCAAGGCAAATTTTATCTTGATGTTAAAAATATTTAAAGGTATTCTTTATGCAGATAAGCCTAATTGTACGCAAACTGTCACATAGTTTGTCAGTTCTGAGTGATTGAGTGAGGACATATCTTCACCCATTATGAGCTGTATAAATGTGGCAATTGTTTAATACTCTGGAACAATTCTACACAGCATTCCAGGATAGGAAATGAAGAATAGTTAATGCTGTTGAAACATGAGGATTGAGGTGGGAAGAAAGGAATGCAGCATGAATGTGCCTTTTTAAAAGACAATATTAAACTGAAGAAAAGTGCTTTGTATGTTCAGTCTGCACTGTATTCTATTGTTCTTGACTGCTAACTGGATACAATTGCTTCAGCTGAATACAAATATGTATGTTTTAATAAAGATGTTGAAATTGAATACAGGGCTTAATGTAAACAACAAGAAGTCTGGTTAATAAATGGAAAGTCACTGACTTTTCATTCTTGTAAAATGCTAGATAAGTAGTTTAATCCCAACAGACTAACTTGTCAGAAGTTTAAAAAATGTGGGGGAGGTTGCTCTGAATTTTTCATACAATAGATACATCTCTGGGTGAAAACCAATGAGACACTAGCCAACATTAGCCCACGATTCACCTGCCTGTCGGTTAGGTGACTGCCAGATGTTCATCCACTTCTGCACGGGGCCGATGGGCGGCTATGACGTGATGCATCATCTAGGGAAAGTGGTTGATTCAGCACAAGCTAAGGCTGGCCCGCTGTGCTAATCTGGGCTAATGTACGACCTGTTGGAATGCAAGGACTGTGAGATCATTGCATTGATTAGTCTAGCAGAGTTTGCAGAGGAGTGTGAGTAGCTAATCATCAATAAGCAGGCAGCAAGCATACTTAAGTTTAAGTAGCTTTATTAAGAAATATATGTAGGATAGGAAAGACCTACATCTATACTAAGTCCTAAGACTAGGTGTGTTCAGGAGGGAAGTAGGAGAAGCTCTCTGAATATCTCTCAGACACAAAGAGTTAAGAAACATCCTGAGGAGAGGAGACTAACCAATCAGGTCCTAGCAGGAGTAGAACTAAGTGGATGGGGGAGGGGTTCCCTGATCTAACTGTCTCTACTCCTGCTGTTTCTAGCAAACAAGCAGGATAAGGTGCTTAGGGGAGATGTAACTAAGTAATGTATTTCCAACACGCCCTCCCGTCTGTTAGGTGCTGTGCAGCCCCTGCACATGGCAAGGTACACCAGCACTGTGGACAAAGCCACAATGTTGGTGAGGATTGGGCCCAGGAGCAGCAGTCGCTAGGCACCTGTTGCTGATGGCACAGGCTCGGAATGAGAAGACCTCCCTTCCCTCTCCCCCCGACCCCGGCTTCCTGTCAGCTGATGACATGGCTGGGAGTGAGCAGACTCCCTCCTGGCTGCCTGTCAGCTGGTGGCATGGGCTGGAAGTGAGCCAATTCCCTTTCCTGCCTGTCAGCTGATAGCTTCTCCTGGCCATGCCGCTGCTGGCAGGGAGGGAGAGACCGAGGGAGGTCACCCTTAGCTGCGTGGGTGGCATATCCCAGAGCTGAGTCAAGCCCAGCCCAACCCCTTTCTTCTCATCTCTCCCTCCCTCTCTCCTCATCCCTTGTCCTGTGCAGCAGCAGGACCCGCTTCTGGGGCAGCAGCGGTGGCAAGCCTGGGTAGACTGCATGTGAGCGCCACCTCTGCCTGTGAGCTGGGTTGGCCTGAGGGGGGTTCTGCAGGCACAGCTCTTCTCGGGCAGAACCACTATTTTCCCTGCACCCTGGGCACTGGCTGGGGGTAGCCAGGTAGGTATGACAGTGCCTTCAGCTGGGGATGGGGCCATGTACACTCCCCAGATGGGATCACTCTGTTCTGGAGTCCAGGAATGATCTACTACCTCTGGCTTCTTTTGATGGGCCCAATCCTGCTTCTGGCAACTGCTGGACTCTGCTCTTGGACTCAAGTCCTGCCTGTGTGTTCAGTTCCTCAGCCAACTCTGGGATGTGAGGGCAGTGTGTCAGCTGCACGGGATGCTACATGTGTGTTATTATTTATGATTATTAACAAACATTTATATAGTGCCAGCAGTGTACCTGGCACTTTACAAAGTAATAAAATAGGCATGGTCCCTGCCCCTAGGGCTTACAATCTGAGAGACAGGAGCTGGGGGAGAGACTTGGGAAGGGGAACAGAGGGAGAGACAAGGGGTCTAACATTCATGAAGATGCGAGGTCTCAGGTACACGTACTTGGCTTGGTTATGATGAGAATGACAGCAGGCAGGTCCATGTGGCAAGGATAGGGGTAAATAGATTGTAGGTATAGGAAATAGTGGCTCAGTAGTATAAAGAGTCAGACAAAGCAGAGCGAAAGAGGTGAGTTTTAAGGAGAGATTTGAAGGTATGAAGGGAGGGGCAAGGCGGATGTGGATAGGGAGGGAGTTCCAGGCATGGGGGGCAGCAAGTGAGAAGGAACGAAGGCGCTTAGGGGAGCAGGGAAGGCGTGGAAGGGTGAGAGAAGGGACAGAGGAGGAGCGAAGAGTATGGGCTGGAGTATGGAGGGCGATAAGTGCAGAGAGGTAGGGGGGAGCGAGGTTGTGAAGAGCTTTATAGGTGAAGACTAGGAGCTTGTGCACAATTCTTTCAGGAAGGGGAAGCCAGTGAAGCGAAGAGAGGAGGGTCTGCACATGTTCTGCTCTTTGCGATGGCCCAATAGGTGGCAGCTGCACTGCTGCTTCACAGGTTGGGCAAGGGATCCAGCTGACTGCTGTCTCATATGTTTTCGCTCTGTCATCTCCAGCTCCCCTCACTCAAAACTTATATACCTCTTTCCTAGTTCTAACTTCTTTTATCCAAGTACTATAAAGTGGCATTATTATAGACAAAGAACCAATGGAACAAACTTGTAATTTGTAAGAGAATTAGAGCCAACTGACTGTATATATTACAATAACACTCAATTTCATTTCACTCCAGTGGAGGGGAGTCCACTTGAAAAAATGTCAAACAGTTTGTGTGATTTCTGAGACATGTTCCCCAATGAGAGTTTTCCCCATTTGTAATAAAAATAGTTTTAATATGTTGAACAGATGAAAGAACAACTGGTTCTTTAAAATCAATATAGTTTTAGATTCTGAAATTAAGCACAGCAGGTAAGAGGATACCACTCTGTCTCTTAAAGAGAAAACACATTTTAATGTTACATGTCATTTTAAAAACTGGTTAAAGAAATAGACTTGTTTAAAGGTTAATTTTTAAATGTAACAATTATTTCTATTTTTTAAAAGTATTTTACAAAGACGTTTTAAAATGATAAAAAAAATAAAACAAAAAACTTGTCACTAAATAATCAACCCCCACTAAATTCTGTCTCCATGGAGGTTGTCTGAGTGGGGGTAGCTCCAGGGTTGGAAAGACTTTGGGTGAAAACAGATGAGCAGTTACTGCCTGCTGGAGCTCGTGTCTGGCCATGGAGCCTACACACAGCTGCCACACACATGTTTAGCGTGTTGAACAGAATGAACAAGCAGCCCTCTGCCCATATTCCATGTATTTGTGACAGCTTCCATTCAGGGTGAAAACGGACATGTTAACACTACTTTAACACTGCTTTAATATTTCTTTTGCATGTTGCACGGCTGTATTGGCACCCTATGCAGTGTCATGTCTGTTTTCACCCTCAGTGGCACTAGTGATCTCCCTTCCCCTCCCGGACTGCAGGTCATTTGGGCAGCACACTAACAATCTCTTCCCCCCTTGGGCCTACCTGTCAGCTGGGCAGCCGCACTAGTGATCTTCCTCCCCCCAGACCCGCCTGTCATCTAAGAGGCCCTGCTAGTGATTTCACCTACAAAGCTCTTCACAACCTTGCTCCCCCCTACCTATCTGCGCTAATTTCCCTCCGTACTCCAGTCCGTGAACTCCACTCCTCCTCTGTCTCCTCTCTCGCCCTCCCTCGCCTCCCCTGCCCCTAACCGCCTTCATCCCTTCTCCCTAGCTGCCCCCCACGCCTGGAACTCCCTCCCTGCCCACATCCACGTCACCCCCTCCCTTCGTACCTTCAGATCCCTCCTCAAGACCCATCTCTTCTACTCTGCCCTCCTCAACTCCTCGCTCCCCTCACCTAACTCCTGCTGATACCCTCCATCCAGTACAATCTGTTACCTGAGATCGGTGTACTCATATCCCCACCACATGGACCAACCAGCCATAATTCTGAATGTAACCAAGCCAAGTACGTGCACCTGGGACCTCGCATCTTCATGAATGTTACACTCCTTGTTTCTCCCTCTGTCCCCCACAACCCCCGGTCTTTCAGATTGTAAGCCCTAGGGCAAGGACCATGTCTATTCAATTAATTTGTAAAGCTCCAGGTACATTACTGGTGCTATATAAATGCTTGCTGCTGATAATAATAATAATAATAATAATAATAATAATAAATTAATTATTTCCTCCCCCCCCAGCCCACCTGTCAGCTGGGTGGCCCTGTTAATGATCTCCCACCCCCTGGGCCTTCCTGGCAGCTAGGTAGCCATGCTAGAGATCTCTCTCACGCTGGGCCCCCCAGCCAGCTGCGCAGCCATGCAAACAGTATCCCTCCCCTTGAGGCCTGCCTGCCAATCTCGCTCCCCCAGGGCCCACCAGTTATCTGGGTGGCCCCACTAGCAATTTCCCTTTCTATGGGCCGAGAGGTGCCTTTTGCTCACGTTCCCCAGTTGAGTGTGCTTTTCAGTCTCGTACCAGGAAAAGTGCTGCCTGAGAGGCACCTCTTGCTCACTTTCCCCTTGCCTCTTTAGCTGCTGCCACTGCCAAAAACAGGTGACTGAAATGGCCAGTTGTGCTAGGCATGATTCTATTGTGTTGGTGGATCTGGATGCAGGCGAGGCTACGGGTAAACTTAACAGACAGGCTGCAGACACTCACAGGCACCCATTAGCTCGCATTAGCCCACATGGTGGGCCCGCGATGTCCTCAGAAATGTAGTGAGTGTTCAAGGTTTGCCCAAAGAATATTGGGTAAACTAAACATATTCTGTCTATATTGGCAATTCAGTTATTTCATTTTATTAATTGCTCATGACTTGAAGACTCAGGTTAATAATAAGATTTAAGGTGGGTCTGTATAGGCACGAGGGTGTTCTCGGCGTCCACGCCATCGCTTTGGAATACCCTCCCAGCCCGAATCTCCTTGCCTTCCGGTGTAGGTGTAAGACCTGGCTCTTTTGCCAGGCGTTTGGTGGAGAAAGGGGGTGGGTGGGTTGGGTTAGGGGGTTTGGGAGGGGTTTTTACAAACCTTTGATGTTTTAATTGTGTTGTTACTATTTATTATTATTATTATTATTATTATTATTATTATTTTATTTATTATCTTTTATATAGCGCAAGCGATGTACCTGGTGCTTTACAGAGAATATATTTATAGTGTATTTTATATTGTATTTTTATCTATTGTTTTGATATATTGTTCTTCTTGTGAGCTGCCTCAAGTCACCTGTGCGAGAGAAGTGGAATATAAATACAAAAAGTAAATTAATTAATTAAATAAATAAAATTTAGTAGGACCCAAAAGGGGTTTAGTTCTAAATGCAAAAATAACAATATTTATTTACTACTGCACTAACATTGCTGATATTTTAGCTTTGATAGTTTTATTTTAAATTGACAGAATGCACTCAAGGACAGAATCTGCAAATATACTGCAATTCTGTTTTTATATATACTGTTTTTACACAAATGCCACCCACCCACCTCCACCCATCTCCAACCATCTTCACCTAATGGACCTACAGTGGCAGCGGCCATGTAAAAAGGGCCATAGTTGAGTAAACCTGACCTACATAGTTCAATGAAATGTAATCAAAAGGTTAACAATGAACTTTGAAAAAAGGATGTGAACTGAGTTAAAATATGTTTTGTTTAATCTGAGGAAATCTATTCATGATTAATCCTCTTGATTTCATGAGGTGAATAACTGCAAATAAAACAGATCTGGCAGTAAAATGTTGCTTCTTACTTGTGATCTGTAGAAGATAAGAGGAGTTTGTATCCTTTTTAGGCTTTTCAGAATGTGCACAATCCACCTGATTTTTATTTATTTATTTTTAAAAAAAAGAAATTCAGGCTGTCTTCTTTCTTAGAAAGACACTGTGAGTGATTTCAGACGTGACGGGGCGCTAGTCGCCCCGGCACGGAATCACCGTTGGGATTCCCCGCTGGGATCACACTGGCACGTCCAACAGACGTGCTGGCTGATCCCGGCGGGGAATTGGGGAGGGGGCGGGGCCGCGCGGCACAACGTGTGGCTGCACGGCCTCGCCCCCCCACGCTCCCTTGCTGCCCGCCCTCTGAGGAGATGGGCGGGCGCCATGGACAATGTGGCTGCAGCGCCCGCCCAGATTGAGCATGGCCCGGAATCCCGCCATGGATTCCGGGCCGTGGTAGCCGTCCAGATGGGACGGGCCCCTTCATCGCGGCGGGGAATCACATTCACCATGTGATTGGGGCCGGCCCTGCTGGTTCCGCCCATTGTGCGGTGAATGTGATTCCCCGCCGCGATTGACGGGTGAACATCTGGGGGGGAACTTCTGTTCCCCTTTCAGATGTGACGAGACCTTTCTCACCTGGTGGGAATCCACCGTGGTTGAGCGTGATTTCGTCACGTCTGAAAATACCCTATAGCTGAGAACCTAGTCAGAAGGTGACACAGCAAATGAGGAAATTTGAGTAATGGAGTCTTACTGGAGACTTTCATCCAGCATTACTTAATTTCTTTTCCTTGTGTGTTGGATTAAAAAAGGGGAAAAACCTATTTGGCTGAACGGTGGATTTACATAAATTAAATTCACACATTTGCATAAAATTAAATATCCAAATTTAGGAAATGCTGTCGAAGAGTTGGTAGGGCAAAAGGAACTGGGAGGAGAGGGCGTGAAAGGGAGCAATTGGGCAGGTTAGGCAGCAGGTGTTCTGGACAGACATCACAGGGCCTCTCCAACACAGCATACAGTGCAGTCTGTTAATATTTCTTTCTCTTT
>QEPC01013043.1:1228441-1239111 GCA_003113815.1 Sphenodon punctatus
GACCTCCTCTCCGCCAACTCCTCCCTTGACCCCCTCCAATCTGGCTTCCGCCCCCTTCACTCCACTGAAACCGCTCTTGCTAAGATCACCAACGATCTTCTTGTGGCTAAATCCAACCGCCTTTACTCTATTCTTGTCCTCTTTGATGTCTCTTCTGCCTTTGACACTGTTGACCACTTGCTCCTGCTTGACTCGCTTCACTCCCTGGGATTCCGGGACTCTGTCCTCGACTGGTTCTCCTCCTACCTTTCTGACTACTCCTTCAATTGATCTCGGCATCTCGAGTGAAATTCAGTAAATGCCCTAACCTGGAAAGAAAGCTATAACTTGTCAAAAGGGTTTCCAGTGTCCGAATGTATGCGAGTATATCATGCCAAAATACCTCAGGCAGCTATCTTTGACTTGGAACTTATTCCGAACCACAACATGGCAGTTTTAGAAAGGGTGCAAAATTATTTTCTTCGACGGGTATTAAAAGTTGGCCCCACTATCCCAGGGGATGTAGTTAGAGTGGAACTGGAAGTAACTTCATTGGAGATGATCTCAAAGACTAGGTGTATGAGATATTGGCTTAGACTCCTGGCCCATCACAATACCGACCTCACCCTCCAATGTTTAAGGGAAGAATTATGTGAGACAGGGTCAAGGGCCTACCCATGGTTGTTATACCTGGGTAGACTTGTCCATGCCTGGGGATTTTCTTTTGAACATTTCATTGGCAAAAGCCTTTCTGCAATTAGGGCTGAAATTCTTTTGAGGGCAAGCTGATAGCCCAACAGGAAGACTTATCAACCGTGGCCCATTGGAGAGTAGCCCCTATGTTGACGGAATTAAAAAATACTCCTGATTTTGAGTCATATTTGGACCTCCTTACTTGTCCTAAACTCAGTCGATGGTATACCTTACTTCGTTTCCAGCTTATACCATCAGCGGTAGTGGAAGGCAGATTCAAGCATCTACCGCTCCACTCAAGGTTATGTTCCTGCAGCCTGCAGGAGGTAGAAACGGTAGGGCATGTCTTATTGCATTGCCCTTATTATACTTGGCTAAGGTCAGTGTGGCTGGGACCACTGCTGCACAGCTGCACTGATGTACATTTGGAAGGTTGTTATATGCATTTGATGGCTCTAAAAGGGAAGGAGGATATGCTGGCCTTAGAAATTTACGCTTGGTTGGCGGGCAAGCGAAGGAAGCAAATCCTCGGAAGATTGTAAGCAGCTTGATCAGCCCAATTTCAAATCCCGTTGCCGGATCCCCTTACCACGTGGAGTTTTCCCTCCTTGCCAGGTGATTTGGCTTATCTATTGGTTTTAACTTCTGTCCTATTTAAAGCAAGCACATGTCTATGCATTGTTATTGGTTGTATGGGTATGGTATGGCTAGTTACTTTAGTTGTGACTTCTAGGCACCCTTGGTTGGATGATTATGTATTATCTGTGGCACTTTATACTGTAAGTAATGTGAAGTTGCGTCTTCACTTATGTCGTAATGTTGCCACATTTATATGCCTTGAGCATGTGTCATGTTAAGGGGGCTATGTAGTTTTGTTTTTGTTGCGATTGGCTCCTGCCTCATGCCCATTTTGTTCCATGTTATGATTCATGGGTGTTGCTTGTTGTGTTGTTTTTCTGGGGTACAGCGATAGCTAACCTCCAATAAAGTTGTTGTTATTATTATTTTTATTATTACTCCTTCAATGAATCTCTTCTTACTCCTCCCCCTCCTCCTCCCTACCCCTCTCAGTCGGGGTTCCCCCCCAAGGCTCTGTCCTTGGCCCTCTCCTCTTCTCTATCTACACCCAATCCCTAGGGAAACTGATTGCCTCCCACGGGTTCCAATACCACCTATGTGCTGATGACACTCAACTCTATCTCTCCACTCCTTCCCTCTCCCCCTCTATTTAAACTCATCTCACCAACTGTCTCTCTGATATCTCCGCCTGGATGTCTCAACGCCAACTCAAACTGAATATGGCAAAAACTGAACTCCTTACCTTCCCTCCCAATCCTTCCTCTCCCTCTTCCCTGTCAATTACCATTGACGGGGTCTCCATCCTCCCTGTCCCCCAAGCCCGTAGCTTGGGCTTCCTCTTTGACTCGCACCTTACCTTCAAACCCTACATTGACTCCGTGGCCAAATCCTGCCACTTCTCCCTCCACAATATTGCTAAGATTCGCCCTTTTCTGTCTGTCTCCTCTGCCAAAACTCTCATCCACGCCCTAGTCATCTCATGCCTCGACTATTGTAACCTCCTCGCTGGCCTTCCCCACTCTCACCTTTCTTCCCTCATCTCTGTTCAAAACTCTGCTTCCAGGATCATCCACCTAGCCCGTCGCTTTGACCATGTGCATCCTCTCCTCTCTCCACTGGCTCCCTCGTCCTGAGTGTATTCTGCACAAGCTCCTCGTCTTCACCTACAAATCCCTTCACAACCTTGCTCCCCCCCACCTTTCTGCCCTGATCTCCCTCCGAACCCGTTTGAGCACTCCGCTCCTCTTCCATCCCCTTCCTCACCCTCCCACGCCTCCCCTGCTCCTCCAACCGCCTTTGTCCCTTGTTCCTCGCTGCCTTGCACACCTGGAACTCGCTGCCCTGCACGCCTTGCCCCCACCCTCCACATCTTCAAGTCCCTCCTCAAAACCCACCTCTTCCGCTCCGCCTTCCCTAACTCCTGCTAATCATCCCCACCCAGGATTATCCCCTACCTGTTATCTGCAAACTCCTATTTACTGCAAACTCCTATTTTATCTAATAGGATAAATTACACTAATTTATCTAATAGGATAAAATCCTATTTTATCTAATAGGATAAAGCACCTGAGTTGTCGCATCCTCGTGAATGTTGCATCCCTTGTCTCTCCCTCTGTTCCCCCTTCCCTGTCTCCCTCCCTCCCTCCGTCTTTAGATTGTAAGCTCTCGGGCAGGGACCGTGTCTATTTTATTCTCTGTAAAGTGTCAGGTACACTTCTGGCGCTATATATAAATGCTAATAATAATAATAATAATAATAATAATAAATACTATATGCCACCCCCTCCTGCTACAAGCATCTCTGGGTGGCTTACAACATTTTAAAACACATAACTAAAAATACAAGTAAAACAACCTAAAAACCCCAGATTAAAATAACTCATACCCAAACCCTCCCTAACCCATTAGGGATTAGGACCAATGTGTGCCCCCCCCCCCTCACAAATTGTCACAACTCTACCTCTTTTATACTTTATGGACAGCCCTGGGGTCTATATGTCTGTGACCTCATGCTCAGCTGCAGTGCCTGGTGTTATAGCTGTAATCTCCACCATCACCTCCTTTGTAAAGGATACAGGTAGGCAGGCAGGCAGCCACCCTTGGTGGGAAGGGGAGCTCTTCACAGACTTACTTGTCCCCATGAAATATCTACATTGAGGTTTACCCTGTGGTGTTCAGATGATGTACAGGCCCCAAGGGTGGGGGTGGGGGGGAAATTGCACAGAAGTACTCCAGTCCGAATCACTTTGTATTGGCCTCTTTCAGAGGATCCTGGGCTAGATGGACCATTGGTCTGACCTAGACTGTTTTTAGATGATCTTCACAGCCTAAAGGGTTTTTTAGCTCCCCCATCTTACCTATTAGTTATTATGTATTTATTATATTTAGCCCTGTTTTAATATGTTTATATTATTGTATTGGATGTTTTAAATTGTTTTTATTGTGTTTTAATTGTTGGAAGCCGCCCCGGGCTGCTTTAGCAGGAGGGGCGGGGTATAAATCTATTAAATAAATAAATAAATAAATAAATAAATAAATCATTGTGCTCTAGGACTCAGGGGATCTGTTGCAGGGGCTGCACAGCTCTTGTTAATATAATTTCTCTTGTTAATTTCAGTTCCTACCTGCCAAGCTCTTGTTAATTTCAATTTTCTCCCTGGCCAGCTCTTGTTAATTTCAGTTCCTCAGCCTGTGGGGTCTGCTGCAGAGCTCTTGTTAATTCCAGTTACCTTGGTAATTTCAGTTCCTCAGCACAGAGTGTCAAGTCCAAGAGCTATTGTTAATTCCAGTGCTCTTCTTAATTTCAGTTCCTCAGCAGTGTCAGGTCTGCCACAGAGCTCTTATTCATTTTAGTTCCCTTGTTAATTTCAGTTTTTCAGCACAGAATGTCAGGTCCTCTGCAGATTTCTTCTTAATTTCAGTTCTCTCCCTGGCCAGCCCTTGTTAATTTCAGTTCCTAGGTCCCACTGGCACTCTCCTGGCTCTAGTAAAGGGCTCTGCAGCCTATTTTAAATGTTTACACAACTAAAGCAATTGCTATGAAACATTTCGAAATTGACACATTACTGTAAAACAGGGGGAAAGGTGTTTAAAAAACCCCACAACAACCTAAAGCAAGGAAGTGTTGTTTTTTTTAAAAATATATGTTTTAAGTGTTTACATGCTCACATTAAAAAATGTCCTAGATCAGACTAAGACGTTTTAAATGATGTTCTAAAAGCAGACCTAGTTTGTAAGTTCTTACTCTCCAGCCCACAAGTGTCCTGGCTTAAATCAGGGATCAGTTATGCTGGAGGTAAGAGCAGTCTCATGAAATGCTCCTCGTTTCGTGTCATTTTATTTGACATAGTTTAGCCCACTGAACATTTTGATGAGTCAACGAGAACCCACTTATCTGTTTTATCTTGTTTTATGGATTTTATGTAATGTGTGCTGTTTGGTAGCTGACTAATAAATTCCACCAACACAAACTGCAAGAGGGCAGCGGCAGGATAGACAGCAGGATACATCAGTAAGCACTTCATGCAGACACTTTACTACACCACACAGAGAATGCAAATTCAGAGTTGTCATTCATAGGAAACTGCTGATTTGCCAATGAAAAGCTCTTTATTTATAAACTCTTAATTACAGGTTATATGCCATTGTTTATGTATTATTTATCATTTAAATTTAAAGTGCATTCCATACATTATCTTCAGTAAATTTCTATGAAAGACAAACAGACAAAAACCACAAAAATTGGAGACACAGAGACAAAACGTACACACACACCCCGACCCTGCAGATCCCTACAGATTAGTGTCTTGTCCCAGAATCTTTGTGCTCTCCAGTCAACCAGTTTCAGTCTATCTTTCATGCAATTCATTTTACTGCAGAATTGTGAGCATAAAAAATATAATTGCTAAATGGGGTTCCAAAGACTGATATCTGACTGGTGCATTTTTGGAAAATGCAAAGTCCAGTGGAAGTATGACAAAAACAATCAGTACTGAAAGATTCTCAACACCATATCATAACTACTGTATAAATATAAATTGATGCTGATGCTGTATATTATTACTTTGGGGTGTTAGTGACCCCCCAGTGCCTTTGAAGTGAAATTATTCTGTACACAAAAACCTTAATATGTATGAAAACAAAACAAATGCTAAAAGGTTGTCCTCGTCATAGTCTGAGAATATTTTTTTTTTAAAATATGCTCTGGTTTGAGCATCATGTTTGTTTGTTTTTTAAAACAAAACATTGTATGTATTTTTTACACAGGTCCATGTCTTATTTTTGATTTGGGATTCTGGCTTGTCTTTTGTTCCCAGCTATAAGCTACATATTATTCTTCATGCTTTTGGGGGGGCACTTATCCTTTTTGCAGTGCTCATCTCTGAATTTAATTTACAAATCCTGTGCCCTCTTCAATGCAATTACTAATGCAATTACTAACACAATAACCAATAACAACAACCAATAACTATGTAATAACCAAAGCAAACCAGGAGTTTATATATTCTCAGCTCTCAAACAGGCCTGGGTGCCATCTTGTGATTAAACTGTCTGTCACTGGCAGATCTTAGTTCTGTACTGTAATTGTCTGGATCTAGGCTAATTGATTGTCGTTTCTGGTAGCTGTTTTGGTAGGTAAGGTAGTGGAAGTGGTCTTCAGTTTGCATACTGCTGTGTTAAACAAGTCCCTTTCCATTCCTTGCTGAGAAGCATGGAAGTTGAGTTAGAATCAGGCGTAATGTGTCTGAGTCCCCTAACACCAGGTTTCATGTGACTAACAGCAGCAGTCATATTATGAAATGCCTGAAACTTTATGGCATTTTATGTAATGATAGAGCAAAACAATCTCAGTTAGTCAAATAGTGTAATTGAATGTCCATAATGCCAGTCATTTTATGAAATGCTTGAAACTTTTAATCATTTTACAAAATGACTGAGTGAAATAGTCTTTTTGTAAAATCACTGAGAATTTTAGTAATTTCACAAAATGACTGGTTTCTCAATATGACTGTAGCATTCTGTCTATTGAACTACCTATCTATCTGCCTATCAAAAATATATTATAAGTGACCTCAGCATTAGAAGGTACTCTCCCAACATTAGATATAAATAATTAGATATATTTTGTAAATATAGAGATGTAAGTAATGAGTGCCATTTCCCATTTAACTATCATCTCATAACTTGAGAAGTCATTTCAAACAAGTACAAATAAATACACTAGACACTCAGACCTCATCCATTCTAAATTATTACACACATTTTGTTAATTTGGAATAGTTGTTAGTTTCCTTTGAGAGAGGAAACAGACACAGAAGAGTATAATGTCTGCACACACATAGTGTGTATTAGCTCTATTAGCTTGAATTGATAGAGTCACTATCCATTTGCTGGAACTTATCGAAAGTGAGTACAAGGAGCCATCCCAAGTGCTGTGTTGGCACAAATCAAAACCCTTCTTGTAAGTTCCCACTTGCATTTTAACTGTGCTCCTACTCTAGAAGCTACTGATCTTTTCCTCTATTACCATTATACTGATCAGAATTTCTTAGAAGCTAAAGTAAATATTTCTTCAAAGGGTATTTTTGGACATGACAATAACCCGCATTTCCATTCTTTGATCCACGTAGAACCATCGGCTACCATCACTTCTGAAAGTGCCACCAGATGTTAGCCTGGGCCGTTTCCCTGGTGGTGTTGGTACTTAGCCTGGGCTGTGACTTGAGGAAATCTGCCAGACCCAGAGTAAATGGCTGTCAGACCTGGAGTAAAGTGGGCTTTCATGGCTGAAAGCCCACTTTACTTACCATGGTCTGGAATGACAGGAAGGACTGGGCAGTATGGCGGCCGTCATTGGCCAGCATGGCTGCCTGTCAACTGGGGGGGGGGGAAGGGGGAGGCTTCTTCATCCACCACAGGGGTGGGGCCAGGCAGACATATGTGAGTTTCCCTGCCCCTTCCCCTACCAGGCCACCATCACGTTTGTTCAGCGGTTGGGCCAGATCCCCTCCAGAGTGATGGCTCTCGCCACCATCTGGGTAAGTCTGTGGCAGCGGCAAGTTTTTTCTCCCATTTTTAATGATCTAAGTTAAGTCATTGCTACCCATAAAATGTCCTCAGAGGTAGGCTGAACTATTTGTCTCTTGAAATTTGGAGTTGAATCAACATTTTCTACCCCTTAACTTAACATGTGCTTGCACTACTGTGAATTTGGCTATTAATTATTTTCTGTAATACATTAACAGACATTTGCGATATTCTCTTTCTTTTAGAACTGTTCAAAGAGAGACACCCCCCGCCCCCCGCTTATTGAGGTTATGAAAAATGATCAGTATTTCCCTAAGATTCTTGTTTGCTCATGTTGCCCACCGCAGCGGACTTCCTTTACTCTGCCTCTCCTCTTTGGGGATTTGAGCTCTATTCCCACTGTCTTCCCAGCCAGGTTGCAGCCTAACATCTGCCTCCCCTATGGTCAGCCCTGTCCTTCAGGTAGGGGCTTCTCCCATGGTTTCATGAGTCCTCAGGGGTTTCCACCTCTAAACATAAACACACACAGCCCCTGAGCCCGCCTGGGCTTTAATCCTTTACCATGGGATGAGTCCAGCCCACCTACATCCAGTTTTCTCCAGGTGCAGCATGAGTACTGTGGCATCCCAGCCTTTATTCCCCAGGGCTCTGCTCAGATGTGCTCCCTCTGAGGCTCTGACCTCTTTCTCCTCTCTAATCTCTCTGGCTCCAAGGCTTCCAGCTTTTAAATGTGCCACCAAGCCCAGGTGTCAGGCTTGATGCTCCCAACCCTTAAAGCGCCAGCAGCCCCTTGTTACACCACACTCTACACTCCTCCTCCCTCAGAAGAGACAGCTCTACCAGATTAAAGGCAGGATTAGAGTTGACAGTCCAGTTTGCTTTGGCTCACAAGTTATTTGTCAATAGCTTATAATATATGGGTTTCCTAGAGTCTGGAGTCCATCGGCAGTGAGTGAACTTGTAAGTCCCTGGCGCAATGCTCCAGTACTATCTGGATGTCACCAGTCACATCTGGTCTCAACCATTTCCACGGCCAGGGCTTTCTTTGTTCCATCACCCTCAAGGTCCTCCAACCCCATTTGAGCCCCCAGATTGGGCTTCTTTGGGCTGCCCTCTTTCCCTTCTTCTGAGTAGATTGGAGCATGGGTACCTGATGGGTACCTCCATCAGCTTTGGTCCCAGGTCAGCTGGCTCCAACCCTGTCTGTACTGGTGTCCAGGTCCTGTAACACGGGTTGGACTGGTCTCTCAGTATTGATTCCCAGGGTCCAAAATTCCAACTCCACATATCCCTCTACATTGGTCGCAGACTCCTGAGTCCACCAGGACTTGACCTATATCACCTTTCCTTCCTGTGGTACCCAGCAGGACTGGCTAATTGAAAAGTCCCCTCCTTCTTTAATTATAGCTTGCACCCCTGTCCCAGCCACTGACAGATGTGGACTTCCTCCTTCAGGCCCCCCTTGGTCCAGAGGCCATAGAAGCCTGGCCAATACCAGCCTGTTATAACAGGCTAAGGTAACTATGGCACTAAACCCACTATCATTCTGCAGGTTTCCTGGCCTACAGTTAAGGACACTCAGGCAATAGCATATCTCTTCTGCTCTCTGTGGACACCCCTTAGCATCACTGTGCCCTTCAGGGCCCTATCCTGTTTCTGGATCAGATGACTTCAAACAAGTGTTTAATTGGACCTGGAGTCCACTAGCGTGATTACTTGCTGACCTCCCACCATGATCTGCCAGGTATAGGGCTCAGTTTGTTACCCCGCCAAATGGGCACAGACGATCAGGCCATACCCGCTTCAGGCCTGCTTGCATTCCATCGAGGGGCATTCTTTCATTTAGTGACCCCACACACCACATCAGAAGCACCTATAATCTCTCCATGCCTCCCTTCTACAGGATACAGAGACATCTGTGGCTCTAATTCCCCAGCTGGGAACTCACTCGGCAGGGTAAATTGTTGTCCCCTTTCCCTCCTTGTGGTAATTCCTTTCCCCCCGCTTCTCCACTCACAATTTTGAGGGGTCTGTCGCCCTGACTCCACTTGGCCCTCAGCTCCTTTGGGTGTAGTGGCCAGGAAGGTCTCAGTGGCACTGATAGCCTCTTCCACAGCGGTAGATTTTTGCATCCGGGCCCAGACCTGCATCTCCCTCAGTAGGGCTTACAGAAACTGGTCCATTACCACTGGTTCTACCTCCTGCTCTTGAGTTCAGGACTCAGACCTGAGCCACCTGGAGGCTAAGTCTACGCATTTTAGTCCCAACACCTGGGTGCTTGTTGCTCTACTGTATTTTAGCCCCTGGAATTGTGTTCAATATGACCCCTCACAGATGTTATATCTACAGAGTGTGGCCTCTCTAACATTTGAGTATCATGCTGCGGTGTCCTCTCTCAAAGCCTAATATGCCACCTTGGCTGCCCCGGTAAGGAAAGGGGGCAGTTGAACTGCCCAGGAGTCTGATGGTCGGTTAGTCACCATGGCTACCTGCCTGCTCAAATGTCACCAAATAAGCTTTGGGAACGTCGCCCAGAGCCATTCTGGTGAGTGCCAGTTCCTTAGGGCTTTGGTCCTGTGCTACTACCTCTACTCGGGACTGCCCTGAGCCACCTGTTTTATTTATTTATTATACATTTTTATGAGTCGCCCATATGCCTACTGCATCCTGGGGTGACGTACAACTAAAAACATTCATAAAACATTTTTTTAAGAACATCAACAATTTAAAAGACATCACTAGGGCAGAAGAATAAATAAAAATAAAATAAGATAAGGGCAGGGAACAGCTTAAAAAAAACCTATCTCCCTCCCCCCTCCCCAAAGGTCTGGACAAATGGCCAGGTTTTCCAAGTCCGCTGGAATGTTAAAAGGCTTGGGGCCAGGCAAGCTTCCTCTGGGAGGGAATTCCAAAGACGCGGCCCAGCCACCGAGAATGCCCTCTCCATTGTGGCCCCCCGCTTCACACGGGGACCTCCAGGAAGGCACCCCCAGCAGACTGAAGGAGTTGCTCTGGGGCACGGAGGACGAGGCAGTCCCTGAGGTATGAGGGGCCAAGACCATAAAGGGTCTTATAGATCATTACCAATACCTTGAACCTGGCTTGGCACGCTATTGGAAACTAGTGCAGAGTCCAGAGCACGGGTGTTATATGCTCCCGATGACCCGTCCCCATCAGGAGACGGGCCGCCGCATTCTGCACCAGCTACAGACTCTGAACCAGGAACAAGGGGAGCCCCATGTAGAGCGCATTGCAGTAGTCCAACCTCGAGGTGACAAAGGCATGGATGAGGGAGGCCAGGTCCGGCCTGGAGATGTACGGATGCAGCCTCCGCACCAGATACAACTGGCAGAAGGCGGCCTTTGCCACCCCCTCCACCTGTCGATCCAGGC
>QEPC01013043.1:1246228-1260109 GCA_003113815.1 Sphenodon punctatus
TGCTTCCCGTAGCGTACACCGGGGGTGTGTGTGGGGCTTCTCCATGCGTGCCCTAGCTCCACCCCTCCCCATGAGCCCCACGCGTCCTTCCGCCGGCCCCGCTTTCCCCTATCGCGGGGCCCGGTGCCGACCTGCTCGTGGGTCCATGGGGAGGGAGCGCGCATGCCCTCTGACAGTCACACAAGGCCACCAATGCTGTCTCCGTGCTATAGCCGGGACGGAACCCAGATTGAAAAGGGTCTAGGAAACCGATGTTGTCCGGTTGTGCCTGGAGCTGGATCGCCACCGCCCGCTCAATAACCTTCCCTAAAAAGGGAAGGTTAGAGACAGGTCGTTAGCTGGCAAGTGCGTCCACATCCAATGATGGTTTCTTCAGCAGGGGGCGCACCACAGCCTCCTTGAGACTGGGTGATAACCTCCCCTGCCGCAGGGACGCGTTAACCACTCTCACTAACACTGTCCCCAACGTCTCCCTGGAGGCTTTCATCAACCAGGACGGGTACGGATCAAGCCGTGTTGGGTGAATGCCTGTAAAGGTTGCTGCTATTGCTGCAATATCTGTTGTTGCTACTTTATTGTTGTTGCTACTGCCACTTCAGCTCCTGCTGGTGTTGCAGATTTGTACCATAGCAGCTTGCTGCTATGCTACCATGGCATAAAACCTCTGGATGGGATCCTCGAACTCCATTTGTCCTTATTTCCACCACAGGTAGGCGTAATTAACTTTCACTAGAAACTAGAGCTGAAACTCACTCTTGCAGTTCTCCAAAATCTCAGCGAGATCCGGGGTTTTGCCAAGATTTGTGAGAACGAGAATGGGTCAAGAATTGGCTGATTTTTGACCCATTCTTGCAAGATTCTTGCACTGCTGAAAACTAGCTCTGCATATGCACAAATGGCTGCCATGACCATTCTGCTTGTGTGTGAGCCACAGTGGCCATTTTGCGCATTGTTAGGGTTTCAAGAACCTCACGAGATTCTTGAGAAACCTCAAAAGAAAATCTCTGTGCATGCACAAAATGGCCACAGGGGTTGGGGGTGGGGCCAGGCATGTGCAGAATGTCTGCGGTGGCCGTGTTGTGCATGCACAGAGCGTTTCCTGAGAATCTTACAAAATCCTCGCGAACGCTTGCGAGAATGCATGAAATCTCGCTGGGGTTGTGAGAATCTCACACGTTCTTGCAAGAATGGAAATCCATTATCATTTCACACCTACTAGAAACACCCTTCTTCTGTAGTGATGTAATCCTTTTAGGATTGTGCCTGGAGGCACAGGCACAGGGACTGACTGCATTCTTCTTGATGGCAGGCACAGGGACTGACTGCATTCTTTACCACCACAGTGGGGTTTACTGTACCTTTCCTCTCAGAGATTTTGAGCTCTATTCCTACTGCCTTTCCAGCCAGGTTGCAGCCTGGCACTTTTAAATTTGGCCTCTGCCTCTCCACAGGCAGCCCCATCCTCTGGGTAGGGGCTTCTCCCACTGTTTTGTCAGTCCCCTGGTGTTTCCACCCCTAAATATAAACACACACAGCCTGCCCAGGCTTTAGTCCTCTCCCATGGGATGAGTCTACCTGTATCCAGTTTTCTTTGGGAGCAGCGTGAGCTCCCACTCCGTGGAGTCCCAGCCCTTATTCCTCAGGGCTCTGCTCAGACGCACTCCTTCTGGACCTCCTCGGCTCTGTCCATTCTCTCCTCTCTAATCTCTTTTGACTCCAGGGCTTCTGGCTCTTAAACGCTCCACCAAGCCCAAGTGCCACCACTCAGGTGCTCGACCAAGCTTGATACTCCCAGCCCTTAAAGGGCCAGCAGCCCGTTGCTACTTCACCCTGCCACACACACACTCAAACGCTTGGTGACACACAGTTCATTTTCAATATAAGTAGAAGGAATCTGATTTCAATATTACTGTAACCTAAACTTTTTCAACCTATGTTTTATGCTCCCATTAAGATGTTAGTGAGCTAATGATACATTAAGATGATTCTACTACTACTTATCATATCTCTAACACTACTATATGCAGGGCTTTAGTTATAGATTTTGGAGACAGGCCCCTACACAGTGGGCTTACAATCTAATATGGACAAGAATGAGGGGAACACGGGGAAAGACATACAGGGCAGGAACACAGGGCAAGTCCACCCAGTGAGTTCATTGGCTAGGGTGAGATTGAAGCCTGGTATCCCAGATCGAGGTTCAGCACCTTATTGACTATATCACATAGGTTTGCTGTAAGAAATAAGTCTCTCTGTTAGAAATAATGATACATTAATAGTGAGTTCCAAAGTATAGAATAACAATAAAACATGGAGAAGCGTAGACTTATGAAGCAGTTCTGCTTAGCAGAAAACTTATTGTAACTTTTCTTTTTACTTTTCCATCTTCCATAAAATTAACATTCCTTTCCTTGGTGGTTTTTTTTCTAATACTAGCATCATTGATGATGCCAACATAGTTCTGGGAACAGTGTTGGGTATTTTTTCCTAAGAAAAGATACCTTTCCCAGAAGCATGACAAATCTGTTGAGAGTGCTCACACATTTGGATCTACCAAAAATGGTATGTTCTTGTCAGTAATTTGTGTCCAAAATGATGAAATTTGTTACTTAAAGTCTGGAAAGTACTATTAACTAGGCAACAATTTTAGGGTATAATAAAATTTACCCTGACTGTTGGCAGGCAGTATTTTAACTATAAAACTATTTTTTCCTGCTTTGAGTGTTGATTGTTTTTCAAAGTAGTGTTTTGTTGGTTAAAATATTTCCTCTGTAGTTTTATGTAATGGAATTTGGTAATGGTTCAGTTATACTACTTATAATTGCATGAAAATTGCTTTTCCAAGGCTTTGCATGGGTAGATGGCCTCACACAGTTCCCATGTTACTGGAGAAGGTCAGGCCATAAGGACAAAACTTTCAGAGGTAAGAGATCAGGTGCATATTCAAGCAATGTGCATGGAAAATTGCTTCCACAGCTAGAATGGAAGAAGGCAAGGAGACAAAATGTGGGGTTTAAAGTCCACAACTCTATTTGCTAAGCTAGTCTGAGAAGGGAACTGCAAAATACATTAACTTGAGGTTCTATGCAAACCTGCCTTTCCAACCAGAGCATATCATTTGGAGCTTCTTGGGCATACCTCATAATGACATTCTCTTGTCAGGGTCAACCCCTCTCCTGCTGTGCCATTCATCCATAGAGTTCTACCATAGAGTTCTACCATCTGACCCTCTAATAGTGTCAGAGGAAGGGAGAGGAGGTTTATACTTCCCTTGGACCTCCTGAGCCCTGCCAGGGGATGCCATCATACCCCTCTTGGGGGTGGGGGGTGCAAGAACAGATCTGGGAGTGCCCAAGCTTAAGTAACTAGTCTGTCCTCACATCTCAATGAGATGTCCTACTGCTACTTGCTCAAATTGACTCTGGTACCCATTCTGCTATTCCTATGTCCTGGGCCTCCCTGCTATGGGAAGTCTCCAGCCTACCTTGGCTTCCTTCTCACTACAGAACAGCTGTCCAGCAGTTGGTTCAGATTCTGCTGGAGTGAACCCATATATCTACATATTAACCAGATAAATTTACCCTGTCTGCTTTGTGTAACTCATCCTGAATAATTGTCCTTTTGTTCTCACAAACCACTTATCAATTGCTTTATTGGCCTTCTCGCATGCTTTATCAACTGTGAGGAAAGGAGAGCTGTGGACAGGTAAAGGGCAATGCTAATGCCCCCCTCCCCCCCATACCGTACGCTCTAGCCTCTTTGCACAGTACAGTTCAATGCCTGGAAAAAGTTGCAGGTTGGCCCCTAAATTCTACTTTGCTTTTTTGATCAGTTCAAACCCTGATTCATTGGGGAAATTATTCTCCCCTAAATTCAGAACAACTGCATCAACTAATCATAAACCAAGGATGGAATGAATTAGGCCGTGAGTTAATTCCAAAGCATTTTCCACCTTTCATGCCAGACCAACTTCATGTTCTGACCATACCCAACTGAGAACCCCAGGAGCTGCTCTGAGACATCTTAGATGCCAAGTACATAATGCTGTGCACTAGGAATTCAGATAGCTTGTCTTTGCCACCTTCCAATTGCTCCTGCAAAAGTGGGGTACAGAAAGATATAAGTGAGTAAATGGTGTTCCCACATATCCTCATTCCCACTACTCAAACTCCATTACCCCTGTCCTTGGGCCTGATGTACCTTGAGAACACTTCCAAGCACTATTGGCCCAGTGATGGAATGTTGCCAGGGCTAAACCACATTGCAGCTGCGGTGGTTGCCTCTCGAATCCAAAAGGAATACAGTTCATATCTGACTGCTGGCAAGATGAGGATTGTCAACCCTGCCTCATCACTGTGATAAACTGTTATTGTCTGTGCACCTCGTAAGAAGACAGGGAAACAAGATTGGGTTAAATAGGCCACACTCTTTATTGAACTTTATACAGTAACCAAGGGAACCGTTTTCCCCACCAACCTGAGTCCGGCCAAGACACCCTTCTGTGTCTGTGAGGGCGGCCTGTTGTACACAGAGGTATGCACCGGTTCCCAAAACGTTAACCCATGCACTTCCTCCATCCAAACCACACACCATGGGGAGGGGCGGGTCAGTGACGGGGTCACTTGTGGGGCACCTGGAGCAAGAATAAAAGGACGTCAGGCCACCCGGCACCACATCTGACCTCACTCTTGTGCTGCCCACTACCTCCCTGGGACATAGGTCCACATCAAGGTGCATCAGGCTCATATGCAAGTCTGAAGTCCCCGTTTCTTTATGAGGCAGCCCCGATTCTGCACTTAGAGTTGCCCTAAAAATTCTATCACCCTGATGGACCCTTGCCTACGAGTGCAACAATTAGCAAAGAGAGGTCACCTGGCTAAGAGCCCCATATCTGCCAGCCAAATTAACTTCAGGACTGTGGGGAAGGTGCAAAACCCAGACAGACCTTGGACAATCAGGCATGCCTGTAAAAAAAACAACCCTTCCTGGTCTCAATATCAACCAGCGATGATTCACAGTGCAACAAAGGAGTGGGTGGGCGGGTGTCTGCTGTCCGCTGGGGTTCAAGGAAGAACCACAAATGCATGCAGTAAGCCTTGGACCCTACTTAAATCCTACAGAGGGCATGCAACACGTGACTTTGTCTGTCCTCGTACCTAGGGATGCAGGTGCATCCAAAGTGACCCACTCCCCTCACCTTTGCCCTCCCATCTTTCTCCTTAAGGGGAAAGACAAACTGCCCTCTCCACCCATTTGGTGCAGGTGGAAAGGGGGATTAGGTGAGGAATGCACTATTCTGAATAAAGGTCTCTGCCTTTCTGGCCTACCTGTAAGTACTTCTGAATTTTCTAATCAGCAAGTTCTNCCTCACCTTTTCTAGTCTTTTCCAGGCGTAATCTGCCTGGATACTGCTGACGAGAGGTTTTCCGGTACCTGCGGAGCAGGAAGTAAATCCCAAGAGTGAGAATACGCGGAGCTCTCTCGAAGAACAGAGTTACTGGTAAGTAACCTCCGTTTCCTGATACACCGCTGAGTACAGCGTGACCATATCCCGCCTACCCAACTTGTCTGTTATTTTCAGGATTGGACGTGTACTGTCATGGTACCACTCTGCAGTCCTTGATCCTGTAGTGTGAGTGCTTGCTGTGAGGCATATGATTCAGATTCTGCTCACGAAACTGAAAGACCCTATAAAAAACTATCATGAAGGCCACTCAAAAGATCCTGACTTCCCATCAGAGATACAGAACAAAGTGAGTTGTGTCACTAGTCCCATCAAGATCTCCAGAGAAAGCAGAACCCTGCTCCCTAGTTCAGTCCTCACCCATTTTACAACCAAAAGCCTCGGCATCAGTCTGGGCAATCAGCCAATCAGCTGAGAAATGCAATAACTGACAGCCTGTTTGTCATCATCCCCAACACTAGGTCTTGTTGTGCAGTTCCCTTCCATAGTACCTCTCCATAGTAACTCCATTTTACCATGGAGTTCATTACGGTGATTGGGAGTCCCAAACATAAGCCCATCCCCTGCCTCAAACCCTGCTCATACTAGGCTACCCTAGCACTAGGAGCCAGGGACAATTGGCTCTCCTGAATCACCTCTAGTATTCAAAATCCCACAGCTTCTCTGGTACTCGCTTGGGTGTTACTTGTCCTATCTTTTGTTTTTACATTCCACTTATGGCAACGATCATCCTTGCCTTCATTACCCCCCAGGCTAAACTACTGCAGTGCGCTCTACATGGGGCTGCCCTGGAAGAATGTTCGGAAGCTGTAACTGGTGCAGAGTATGGCAGTCTGGCTCCTTATGGGGTTGGAATCGGATTCCTGGGAGCACATAATACCTGAAATCTGCACTGGTTGCCTATTGTCTCCTGGGCACAATTCAAGGTGCTGATTTTGACCTTTAAGACCTTAAACTGCTTGGGACCCACTTATCTGGAAGATCACCTGGCCTACCATGTCCCATCGTGACCTCTGTGGTTGGCTGGAGACACCCGTCTGGAGGTACCAGTTTTTAACTTGGCCTCCATGATGAGCAGGGCATTCTCGGTGGCTGCCTCACAGCTGTGGAATTCCCTCCCCCTGGAGGTTCATTTATGCCCGGGCTTCAGCACCTTTAGGAGGCCGTGTAAAACAATCCTCTTCACAATGGTATTTGACAGTGGGGGCTAGCATAGGGTGGGGAGGTTGTGGGAGAAAAGGGTGAGTCTGGAGTAGGGGGTTGGCGTGGACAAGGGGTGGTGGTGTGTGTTTGTGGGGTGTTTTATGTTTTTTGTATTTATGGTCTATGTTTTATATGCATTTTTTGTATTTTAATATTGTGAGCTGCCTTGAGCCGCTTTTGACGGGAAGGGAGGGGCAAGAAATTTAAATAAATAAATAAATAAAGTTTTGATGACACTACTGAATGCTCCCCAGTCCCAGAAGCACAAAGACTTCTAGTGAAGAGGAAAAATAGAATTGGAGTTTTAGAGTGAGAGAGGTGGGAAGTAAAGGGAGATTCATGCAGGAGAAAAATCAAGAAGAAGAGAGGGTGAAGCCACATGAGATGGGGTGGGGTCGGGTGGGCCCGATCCCCTGCTCGCCATAGGGAGGGCAAATGCAGCCACCCCAGTTTGGACTGGCGGGGAGAGCAGGCCACATGATCTTCCCTGAATAGGACGTGAATAGGAGAAATATTATTGATCTTTTCTCATAATACAAGAGCAAGAGGGGAGCACCCAAAGAATTAATTTATAGGTAGTAAGTTTAATATGTTTAATAAAAACAAAAGGAAGCACTTTTTAAATAGTATTAATTCAACCTTTGGAAGCCATGACCATGAAATGTTATTCAGGCCAAGAATATAACGTGGTTTAGAAAAGGACTGAACAAATTCATGGTGGATAGGGCCATTGTTGACTATTAGCTAGGGACCTGTGTTTACTGTGTTTCCCCTATTGTCACCCATGGAGAAAACACAGTGAAAACGGGCCCGTGATGTTAGCCAAGGTGGTCAAAGGATGCAGACTCATACTTAGGATGTCCCTAAACCTCAGACTTTGGGAGTGAATAAAAAGGGATTTCTCTCTTCTTACTTTCTCTGTGGCTTTTCTCCTTAATTTTTCTCAGGAATTGTCCTACTTCGTCAGGCCGGTGGTTTTTCTAGGCTGATAAACAGACGTGAGAGTGGCCTGCGTTGGCTTATTTTGGCCCAGGACCCACCTGCACACTTGTTCCATCACTGCCAGATGTGGGCCTGCATACGCCTTGGGGCGGGCAGCCGGCTGCTACGGGATGCATCCTCTGGAAAATTCCAGAGACACATCCTGGGCCAACGCCTGCCACCCGGGCCAGTGCAGGCCTGCACATATGTTAGGCCCATCCAGCCCTGCTACAAAGTGAGGTCCATGGATTGGGCCCGGAGGAGAGTGCTTACACAGCCCCGTCAAACAGCTGATTTGGGCGGTCTAGAGCTCCTCCAGCCCCACTCCCAATCTACTGTTAGGCAGCCGGGGTGAGTGCGCTCCTCTCCCACCACACCCCCAGAGCTCTTTGGTGCGTGCAGCCAGCCTCCAAACAGCTGATGCGGATCCCCCAGGAACATTCCCGATCATCTGATTGGCAGCAGCTCTTCCTGGGGCCCAATTTTGCTTAACAGCAGTGGCCTAGAAATCGATTTCTCGACTGCCCCGGGGCATATAGGTACCTGTGCAGGCAGCTCCATGCCTGGGTAAAGGGTTGTATAATGCTCATGTGAATAGTCCCCTCCCAACCCGAGGAGTGGCAGCTGCTGTTGTTCACCACAGGACAGGGCAGGGAGGCACGTCACCACCTGCACATCTGTGTTCACCCTCTGACAACAGGCAGTGTACAAAGATGGCTTTATGTTCACGTTGACTGTTACAAGTGTGCTCTTCACAGCCAGGAGAGAGCTTTAAAACACTTATCTGAGTCGTTTGTGCTGACAGTCAGCAGCAAAAACTTGGAAAACATTACTGATTTTATAATCTCAAACTGAGTTTACAAGTTCTGAGTTTTTCTGAAAGCACGTTTAGCTTAATGAGGGTTTTCAGATTTCAAAGCTCAAATACCTTTATATAAAAACAGACGATTATAACCAAATTAGGAAAGGTAATTTTGTATGCTTATTTCGTTCAGTGTGTGATTTCATTTTTTAAATGACTACTGTAGTGCAACAGCATATTTTTTCTTTAAAATTTTGAAAATCTCATGTGAATGGTTTTTCTCATCAGCATGTGATATATTTTTAAAAAAAAGATTATCCACCTATCTGTGTCCCTGTCAAGTCAAAGCAGATAAGCATACAGTTGTTCTGTTCAATGAGTATTTAATCTCAAAAGCCTTGAGATCTGTTGCCATGACAACTAACCAGTGATTGAAACACTGCTGTCATAATGTCCTCCATGCCCTGCACTGCATTATTATGAAGACTTCCTAAAAAGCTTATTAGCTACAATAAAAATTCTTGCTAATGAGCAGAGAAAGGCTTTGATACACAAGGAGAAGGCACGTTTAAGAATACAAAACACTTTATGGCCACATTAGCAAATAAAGACAAACTCAGTCGGCAGCACCTTTATTAACCTGCATCCAGTCAAACAAATAAAAACAGTGCACAAAAGGTAAACTCCTAGCAAATTTACCCTGAGGGAAATAAGGTAACCCTCCCCCCAGTTCAGGATATAGAGGTAATGGGGAAAACCCTCATGCCCCCAAACGTACCAGCTGATATAACCTGCTGGATACCTCCGGCTCAATTGAGCAAGGAGTGGAGGAAACATACATGCAGCACCTTTACCAAACCGCCCAGTTTAAATAAAACTGATACATGCTGCCCCCTCCGGGGTCATAACCCCCAGGACTGCTTGAGCCCTGTCGGGCAGCCCCAACTACATCACAAAGGGATGCCTTATTGAGCTATGACCTGAACCACCCTTAAGTAAACACACAGTTTTGAACGCCAGGTGCTGCATTCAACTAAACACCACACCAAACATGAAACCTACCCATTGGTTGCAAAAACAGCAACCACTTGGGTAATAACACTGCGGGAAAGGCATAAAACTCATGAAAAACCACTATCCTCAAATCTGGGTACCAGAGAAAATTCCTTTCCAACTCTAATAAAGGCAATTCATTTAGTGTGCAACATCAGCTTCAGGGCAAGTGGGTGGGATGTGTCTCTCCTTTACAAAAAACGCCACAACTCGCTCCAAGCTGTGTGCAGCAATGGCCACCTCAGCTCTTGCGAGAGTTCTCTATACGAGAAGCGGGAAAGCCGAGAAGCCGAAGCTGCTTGACTGCCTCTGCCTCCCTCCCCTGCAGCTATGTGAGTGTCCACTCTCTCAGCTATCCCCTGGTGGGGAGCTGAAGCTCCCGTTCAAGTTCTTTCTTTGCCTCTCGAGGTGAGTTGCACACAAAGTCCCGCTTGCCCTTATTTGGCAAACAAACATTACATGCTGTGTGTTTGGTTAGTGATCATTGTTTCCTATATGCACACTCTTATTTAAAAGCTGAATCAGTAGGCCTCCTCTCCAATTTTCCGTGGGAAAACACAACTTATTCATATAATTATGTCTGTTAGTTGTAATGCACCTTTAAACAGTTTCTGAATCATCTGTTGAAAAGAATACGACCTTAATTGAGTTGTAAGCGGTTCATAACCTTAATTAAACAATAAGTTATTGATCTCATTATGCTTGGCATTTTTTTGACAAGATGTTTTATACAGTTAGCTCTGAGTGGGGAAAACATTTGCCTCATAATGAGATATGTAAATGCTATTTTGAAGAAGATACATTTTAACTTTCCAGGAAGGTGGCAAAAAAAATAAAAAAATAAAAAAAATCTTAAGAGCTCTTGAGCTGAAGAAAATTCACAACAATGCAGCCTGATTTTTTTAGTTTGTCATGTGTCTACTGATTGTTAACTTGGCAGGTGTGCTGCGATGGGCACTGTTTCTGGCATCAGACTCGGTTAACACATCATTCCCCTGAAAGGGGTGGTTTCTCTTGTGATACTGGGATAGCTGAGTGGATAGAGTGAATTGCCCATGCAGTTAAATGTTGATTGTTGTAATAGATGTTTGTTCAATAAACTGCAGCCCTCATTTTCACCAAGAACTGATGTCTGTCCCCTCATTTCACCTGCCCTCCGTAAATGCCGATCCTTCCATCATTTCAAAATCACACACTTCTAAGGGCTCTCTCGTTGGGCGCTCAAAACCACTAATCATATTTGAAAATCTTGGCCCCAGTTTTCACACACTGAAATTAGACTTCAGTGAAGTTGGGAAAAAATAAATTTTTTTAGGATTAAAAATAAAACACAAATCACTTCTTCATGTATGAAGGAAGTGTTTGGCATTTCTCAGGTAAGCTTACTAGCTGAGATTATCTTTGAATATAGTGTTTAGTGTTTTCTTTGGGGAACTTTCAAATAGTGAGCAAATTTGTTTATCTAAAACATTTTAAAAGCTGACATTATTCCAACAGTTGGGTTTATTTTAGGAAAGCAGCATTTCTTAAGAGACAGACGTTTTTTACACAGCCCCCGCAGAGTGGCGGGTCTGTGGGTGGGGTGTGTATATGGGAACACACGCATCACCACTCACCCTCCACTCATCCCCACGCATGGAGCAGCTGCCATTTCCCGCATTTTTTCTATGCATAGGGATGAGTGCGGGGTGCGTGGGGATGCGTGTTAGGCGGGAGTGCACATGCACCAACCCACCGCATGAACGTGTGCCGTGTCATTCACACAGGCCTCTCCCACTCATGAACACACAGATTTCTACGAGTTCATGAGTGTGAGAACCCTGTGTTAAAAAGACTAATAGTTGGAGGCAGTTTTTACTGAGCTCTGGCACACTGTGCTGTGGATCCCAGAATCTCAAGAAGCTCAATCTCCGATTGTGTATATGTTGCTTTTATTATTTAAAAACAAGAAGAAGAAGAAAAAAATTAAATCAAGACATGGAAACTGGGATCATATTTTGTAAGTCAGACTTTGAACTTCCCTAATCCTGCATCATTTCCCACCAAGGATGCAATTGTAGATGATCCTTTTCTGTTGCTCTAGTGATTTTGAAAAACCTATCTTTTTATCATTTTACCCAACATGGGAAGCCAATTAAGACTGAACAGGAGAAACAAAGTTGTACCAAATTTAGTTCTGAACTATGCTTTTGTATGTTCTGAGTAAATCCAATTAATTCAGTGGAGCAAGTCCAGATTTATATCAACCTAAGAAAGTCAGATTTAGTCCAGCTCGTCAAATAGTTTTCTCAATAAATCTTTTGGCTAGAATGTAAACCAAGAGATGCACATATTTCTAGATTTCATACTATTGTAATGCATCCTCATGGTTATATATTTGCAGTTTCCTGAATGCGGTTTCTATGGGATGTATGATAAAATCTTACTTTTTCGCCATGACCCTGCCTCTGAAAACATCCTCCAGTTGGTGAAATCAGTTACAGATATCCAGGAAGGAGACCTAGTGGAAGTTGTCTTATCAGGTAAAATGCATATTTTCTTTATGTCTGTTATCAGGTCATTTGTTGCCCAAAGGATCTCATCTTGACCCCGCCCTGCAATTAGCAGACTACCCACCATGGGAGGGAGGAATGCCTCTCCCCCTGTTAACTCAGAGGCAGTGGAATGAGGGTTGACTGTTCACAGGACCCAGTGTTAGAACTTTCTGGAGGGGAAGAGGAAAGGGCTTTCATCCTTCTGTGCCCCAGTTCAGGAGGAGTTAGTTCTCCTCCTCCTGAGACCTGCCTTGGATTGGGTGGTGTGGTTTCCCCTCCTCATGATATGGGAACCACAGCAGCTTTACCTCCCTTGGGTGAAGGCTGGATTTAGCAACAGTACCTGTGTCCGAGGAAGATGAAAATGCTACCTTGCCTGAATTGCGGAAGAGAAAACCACATCCCTCCATTCCAAGCCTTGACTCAAGAGGAGGAGGTGAGGCCAGGAGCTGTCACTAGGACAAAGAAGGGGGAAAACTCCTCTCTCTTCTTCCAGGAAGCTCCAATGATGCATCCCCCATGAGTGCTTCTAATCAAGGGGATGTGGCTTTTCCTAGCTCCCAACTTTATTGTTTGCCCTCACCCTTGGTTTCACTCCCAGAGGATTCTCAGAACTTATTCCTGAAATATGAGTCCCTGATCTTTCTTATTTTAGGTAATGCTTTAGGAGACAAGAAGAGATCATTGGCACTGATAAAATCAATCCAATAGTATTTCTCTGCTGGTGGACAGAGAATATATCAAAACTCAGTCTAATAACTGTTAGAAAATAACAAATTGGTATAAACATAATCACATAACTATATATAAGAGCAAAGCAGGAAGCATAAACAGGTGAAATCAGAAATATAGGTCAAAGTAATGGTGTCAAGAATTTGTAAGGTGAAACAGGAAATGAAGGTAGGTGACGGGAAGTTAGTGACATGAATGAAGTGTGAATGGAAGAGGGAACATTGCTAGCAGGAATCCTATGTGGACTGATTGGGATTGGGCACTAATCAGGAAAGCCAGAATGTATGAGCTATCGTAGTCAAGCTGAGACGCATAGGATTGACATTGGGATGAAAAACAAATGACACATTTTAAAAGTATTGCAAATAAAGGATTTGGTAACTCTCTTGATGTAGGAGTAAATCATTAGGGCTAAAAAGAATTTTTTTTTAAAGAAAAAAAGAATCTCCCAAGAAATTCTCATGAGATTTCGCACCGGGATCGAGATCTCGCCAAACTCTTGGTCCCAATGTGAGATCTCATGAAATTTCTCATAAAATTAATAATAATAATAATAATAATTAATAAATAAAGTATTGTGGCATCTCAGGATGCCCCAGGACACTGGCTGACTTATGTCACTCCTGGACTGCTGTCAGATCTGGTGGCTGCTGCTCCCTGCCTGCGTGGTGCATTCTGCAGAGAGCTGAGCTTGCTCTCTGCCTCCCCCGCAACACTGTACTCTGCAGAGCTTAGCTGGGACCTCACAGTAAATTATCTGAGTGGGGAGGGGAGTCGGGAAGCTTCTTCCTAGAAGCGTGCAACACTCTGATCTGTCCCTGTTTCCAGGGGGAATGATCAGGGGTGTGATCATTTCCAAGAATGAATCGAGAAATGCAATTCTTGTCTAAAAACAAGAAAATATTGAGAACGAGTTTCAGCCCTATAAATCAGAGAAAGAAGTAACAAATAATGTGAAATTTGCAAGACCAAGTATGTTTAGCTGAGATGGAAAAGTTTGAGATGAGGGATATTTTCAGGGGAAATAAAGAGTTTAATTTTTGCCATGGAACATCCAAACAGAGATGTTGAAGAGACACCTGAAGTTATTATTATTATTATTATTATTATTA
>QEPC01013043.1:1262487-1279188 GCA_003113815.1 Sphenodon punctatus
CATCGGCAGCCAAAAAACCAAACAGGATATTAGGAATTATTCAGAAAGGAATAGAGAATAAAACTGAAAATATCATAATGCTTCTATATAAATCTATGGTGTGACTGCACCTTGAATATTGTGTGCAGTTCTGGTTGCTCCATATCAAAAAACATATAGTAGAACTAGAAAAGGTACAGAGAATGGCAACAAAAATTAGAAAGGATATGGAATGGCTCCCATATGAAAAGAGGCTTGATAGGTTAGGGCTCTTCAGCTTGGAAAAGAGATGGTTTATTTAGTCATATTTATTTATTTAGTCATATTTATTAGCCGCCCCCTCATGCCTACGACATCCCGGGGCAGCTTACAACAAATAAAAAACAATGGTTGAGCGAGGATATGACAGAAGTTTATAAAATCATGAGTGGTATGTAGTGAGTAAATGGGGAGTGGTTATATACCCTCTCAAAGAGGACTAGAACTAGGGGACACTCCATGCAACTAACTGGTAACCGATTTAAAACAAAAGAAAGTTTTTTGGTTTTTTTTTACTCAGTGCACAATTAACTTGTGGAATGTGGTCAAGACTAGTAGTATAGCTGGGCTTAAAACAGGATTGGATAAGTTCTTAGACAGTAGGTCCATTAGCAGCTATTAGCCAGTAGATTTAGGGGACTTAACATTTTTCTTTCAGCAGCTGGGAATGAACAACAGGGAATGGATTGCCCATTGGGACCTGTTGGGTACTTCTCACAAGTAATCAAGATTGGCCACGGTTGGAGACAGGATGCTGGGCTAAATTGACCCAGTATGGCACGTCTTATGTTAATTTGTAACTTGTCACTAAAATCTGTGTCTGTACCAGAGGACTAGGGGTAGCAAATGTAACACAATTTTTTGAAAGGGCTCCAGAGGCAACCCTGGAAATTACAGACTGGAGAACCTGATGTCAGTGCCAGGCAAAATGGTGGAGATAGTTTTGAAGAACATGATTATCCGGCATTTTCATAAACATGACACACTGGGGAAGAGCTAACATGGTTTTCACAAAGGGAAGTCATGCCTCACTAATCTCTTGGAATTTTTGAGGATGTGAACAAGCATGTGGATAAGACTGAGCCAGTAGATATAGTGTATCTGAACTTTCAGGGGAAAAAAAAAAGTTCCGCACAAGAGACTTTTGAGGAAACTGGTTGAAGTATAGGAAACAAAGGGTTGGATTAAATGGTCAGTTTTCACAATAGAGGGAAGTAAATAGTGGGGTGCCCCAGGAGTCTGTACTTTGACTGGTGTTTTTCAATATAGTCATTAGTGAGCTGGAAAAGGGAGATAATCAAATTTGCGGATGACACAAAGTTATTCAATGTTGACAAGTGCAAAGTGAGGTATGTAGGGAAAGGTAATTGAAACTATAACTACACAATGCTGGGTTCTAATTTAGGGGTTGCCACTCAGGAAAAATGATTTTGGTGTCATTGTGGACAATATATTGAAATACTCAGCCCAGTATGCGGCAGCAGTCAAAAAGGCAAACATAATGTTAGGAATTACTGAGAAAGGGAGAGAGAATAAGACAGAAAATATCATAATGCCACTATATAAATGTATAGTGAGACAACAGCTTAAATAATGTGTGCAGTTCTCGTCACTCCATCCCAAAAAGAGATATAGTAGATCTGGAAAAGGTACAGAGTAAGGTGACAAAAATGATCAAGGGAATGGAATGGCTTCTGTACAAGGAGAGACTTAATAGTTAAGAGCTCTTCAGCCTGGAGAAGAGACTAAGAAGGGATATGATAGAAGTTTATAAAATCATGTCTGGAGTGGAACAAGTAAATAGGGAGTTGTTTTTTACCCTCTCAAATAGTACTAGAACTAGGATACACTATGAATCTAGCTGGCAGCAGATTTAAAACAAATACCCCTCCCCCCCCCGCATACACAACACACAATTAACTTGTGGGGTTTGTTGCCAGAGGATGTAATCAAAGCCAGTAACATAACTAGGTATAAGAAAGGATTAGATATGTTCTTGGAAGAAAGGTCAATTAATGGCTATTAGCCAAGTAGGTTGGGGGATGTAAACTCTGACTGTCAGGAGCTGGGAGTGACCAGCAGGGAATGGTCACTCCATTATGACCTGTTGGGTACTTCTCCAAAGTGACCGAGAATGGCCAGTGTCGAAGACAGGAAACTGGGCTCGATGGACCATTGGTCTGATCCTGTTCAGCACTTCGTATGTTCTTATCTGACAGTCTTTATTCTTCAGATACCTTTTAAGAAAGTTCCTCAGGTAAACAACCTTCTTTCCTGAGTCCCAACATCACAATTACATTATTTGTTCTGGTGGTTCTCTATGGGTGTTTTCAGATGTTACGGGTGGCCGGTTCACCACAGTGGATTCCCGGTGGGGGTGAACAAAACAACCACCCTCCAAGGCGAATAAAAGCCTCGAACAGACGGGACTGGGACCACAGCCGGGAATCGGGCTGCCAGATCATGGCTCGGGGCAGCGCAACAGACGTGATGCCGATTCCCAGCCGTGGTCAAAACACCCAGAACCCACCGGGCAGGGGCGGGACACAGACATGGCCGCCTGAGGGAAAACGAAGCCAAAAGGCACAAAAGGGAATGCCCACACAAGGGAAACAGGAAGGGAGGGGGGAGAGGGAGAAGAGTCGCACAGGTACCACACACAGCAGGCACACAGCCAGCGGAGGCACAGCGGAACACAACACGAGCACACGCCCAGGCACACACACACACACACGCACACACAAAGGAAAGGAAAGGAAGGGGGGCATGGGTGACCAAACAACACACAAGGCACAATGGGAGCAAGGGGGGAGGGACCGGGACAGGGAGGAGTGGGGGGGAACCTGCAATGTGCTAGGCCAGGTGGAAACCCCCCCAGCAGAACTGTCTGCACGGGCACCCCCACAGCAATACAGGCAGTCCCGGAACGGGGGGCCTCAGGAGCTCGAGTCCAAGGCACAGCAGGGGCCCGCAATGCACAGGGAGCCGCCCGGGAAGGATCCAGGAGGCACTTGGAGACCCCTCCACCGCTGAGGGGCAGGTGTTGGGCAGGCAGGACAACCGGAGCAGCGCTGCAGGTCCCAGGACGCACACACACCCCAGATGAGGCACCGAGGGCCAGTCTGGGGGCCCCGGAACCCCCAGGTCACACAAGCACACAGGAGAGGGGGGGTGCGGGCAGTAGGTGGCAGCGCTGGCGGGTGGGGACAGGTCGCTGGACACAGCCGGGTCATTGAGGCCATGCAGAGCGCCGCACCCAGGCACCAGGGAGGGCAACACCGGAGGGGAACCCCGGTTATGCAGGCTGACCGGGGGGTGGGGCCCGGAGGGGGCCCGGGGCCACAGGCAGGGGCAGCAGCACCCCAGGAAGCAGGCAACACCTCGGCAAGGCAGGCACATCAGGGAGGGAGCAGCCAGCGGAGATGGGCCCCCCCAGACAGGGGTGGGAGCCCACACAGGGGCAAGACACTGGGGGGCCGGGAGGAACACCGGGACTCACAGGCCGCTGCTGGGGGCCACCGCGGGCCCTGGGGACGGGTGCCCCGCTCGGTGAACCAGGTGGGGCCAATGGATCAAGCCCCGGCGGTACCCCAACACGGACATGTGGTGGGCTATCAGGTAGTAGGCCTCGAAGGGGTCCTGCAGGGACAGCCCCAACTGCACATCCGTCCGGGACCACACCCCCATCAGGGCCGACAGCTCCGCCGCGGAAGGCTCCGCCACACAGCAGGCAGCAGAAGGGGGCCAAGGAAGCTGTCCCAGCTCCAGCAGCCGGTGGTACACCGCTCCACGGGTGCGCTGGTACCCACGCGCCCCGTGAACACAGGCAAAGTAGGACACGGCCAGGGCAGGGCCCCCCTCAGCAAGGCACAGCGTGAAGGCGCCCAGGCCACACACACTCAGTGCAGACACGGTCTCAGCTCCGGACCAGGGCACATGAGTACACCGCTTGTCCGGGAGGCGCCCATCAGGGAAGCGAACGAACCCCAGGGTGTCCGCATGCAGCCGGCAATCACAAGCGCTCGCCTCATAGCCAAAGTAGCGAAGTCCAGAGCTCAAGCTCGCAAAGGCACCCGCACGGCTGGCAGGGCTGGCCAGGAGCAGCTGCACGGCTGGGGTATGCTACAGGTCACACAGAGACATGGTCTTGCGGATGGTCCAGATATGGGGGGCCCCATGGGGGTCGGGAAGCGGGAGCCCAGTGGACGGACAACCAGCCATGGTCCAGAGAGACAGGGAGAGGCGAGGCATGGGGTGTGGACCCAGCACAGCTGCATAACACAATAGCACACACAGTCAACATCGAAGGCGAAGTTGTAGCAAACGGGGGGGAAGGGGGTGGTCGTGGTGATGCCTGATGGAATGCAGCTCCTCAGGGAGCACGCAGACCTGCACGCCCGTGCAGGGGCAAGGCCCGGTGCGCTGCCTGCAGGTGTACCCAATTGCACGCAATCATACCCTGGCCCCCCAAAGGGGGGGAGCCCGGCTAGGGGCCCTCCCCCCGGCCAGCCCTGCCATCAGAGGCCCTGTATAACAGTTCATCTCCCCCCCTGGGGCCCCACCACCATGCAGTGGGACAGGGAAGCTGCCTATTGGATGCACCTCGTGGTTGCAGCCGAGTGGGTCCGCGACTACACAGAGCAGCTGCGCCTCCTTACCGCAGAGGTGCACCTGGCCATCTGGCTGCAGGTTTCCCTTGCCTGGAGAGCTGCAAGGGCCCGCAGGGCACACCACGGGCGCAGGAGAGCCCGTGCTCGCCTCAGAGCAGAGAGGGTCTCTGGGGCAGATTGGCAGGCTGTGAGCAGGAGCCGGACCTGGCCCGCAGCGCTCCGCGAGGCTGCCAGGCGCCTCCTGTGGGCAAGGGAGATCATGCGCCGGGCAGCCCTGCTCGCTATGCCCACTATGGGTCGCAGAGCGCCCACAGATGTGGTGAGCTAGGGCGCTGGCCCAGTGGGAAGAGCCAGCCTGGAGGCCCCACATCAGGATGGACAAGCGCACCCTGCTCCGCCTAGCGGAGCTCCTTATGCCCTGGCTGGAGCGTCAGCACACCTCCATGTGGACCCCCATCCCCATGGTCCAGCGGTGGCAATAGGGGTTTGGGCCCTAGCAACGCCCAACTCCTGCTGGTCCGTGTCCCAGCACTTTGGGGTAGGGCTCAGCACTGTCGCCTGTATCCTCTGGGATGTGTGCGAGGCAGTGGAGGGCATGCTCTTGGACAGAATGATCCAGCTGGTGGACCAGGGTGCCGTGATTGGAGGATTCACGGCTGGAGGCTTCCCCAACTGCATGGGAGCCTTGGACAGCACCCACATAGAGATACTCCACCCCTCCTCCGTGGAGGCGCTAGAGTATGTGAACAGGCACGGGTATTACTCCCTGCAGCTGCAGGGGGTGGTGGATCACCGGGGCCGGTTCATAGACATCTACACAGGCAACTCTGGCCGCAGTCACGATGCCAGGATCATGACCATCTCTCCCTTCTATGCCCGGATGTTCCGGGGGGACTTCGCTGATATGGGCTTAAGCTGGATTGAGGGGGTTCTGATGCCCCCCTGTATCCTGGGGGACCCTGCCTACCCCCTGACCCGGTGGTTGATGAAAATCTACCCTGTACCGAGGACCCCAGAAGAGGTGCTATACAATACCCGCCTGTGCTCCAGCCGGACCGTGGTGGAGCGTGCCTTCGGGGCCCTCAAGCAGTGCTGGAAGAATGTTGCTGGTCGGCTTGATTACACGGTGGCGACCTCGGCCCTGATGATCGGTGCCTGTTGTGTGCTCCACAGTGTATGCGAGACAGAGGGGGCAGCCCTGGAGTACCCCAAGCCCCACCGGGACTCCAGTCCAGTGCCCCTGTACGTGAACACCGAGAACTCCAGGGAGTTCTGTTATGCAAAGCGGATCTGGGATGCCCTGGCAAGGCATAATGCCCGAGGGGCCCAGGTGTGAGGGCTTCCCCCTCCAGGCCCATCCCCTGGGGTACCTTGGCCATGCCCCTGCACGGTTGCCCCCCCACCCACAAATGGGACCGGCAGCCATAATAGTGCAAGCACCGTTTATTGCACCCATGTGTACCCATCCACCCTGACCCTCCACCCAGGTTGTGCCCTGTCCCCTACAGTGCCCCCCCATCACACTGCCCTCCCCCTCCCACCCCTTCCCCCAATCCCCCTCTTTCCTTGGTCGTCCCCGTGAGTGCCCGTTGGGGGCAATGGAGCCCTGTGAGCTTTCCTCACCCCTGCTGTCTGTGTTCCCTGCAGTGTCCTGTGCTGCCTCCTGGTCCAGCAGGGGGGCCGCCAGTGCGGGGGAGGGGTGGGCCGGGACCTGGGGTGGCTCCCTGGGAGGCTGCACCCTCTGGAGCACAGGGGGCACCGGGAGGCGGTTGCACGGCCCCTGAGGGTGCAGGGGTGGCTGGGGCACCTGGGCGGAGGGCGGGCCCACCAAGGGTCCTGGCATTGGGACCTAGGCATGCAGGGTGCCCGGGGTTGCGCCTGCCATCACATAGGCACACATCATGCCGCCGTGCAGGAGCAGGGAGGTCCCAAAATCGTGGGGCCTATCCATCTTCACTGAGTGCTCCCGCACCATGCCTGTGATGGCCTGCTCCAGCCTCCCGAGTGCGTCCACCTGCCTGCTGTGTTCCCGGCGCTCCCGCCTCTCTTCAAGGTGCACCTCTGCCTGGAGCCTCCTGTCCCTCGCCTCTGCCCACTACAGGGACCGCTCGATGGCCGCCTCCATCCGGTCCATGGCCGCTATCATCCTCTTCCCCTGTTCTGCCGAGGTCTGGATGATCTCCTCCGCCTGTTCCTCCCTCCGCCTGCAGACCCGTGCCCGGTACTCCCTCGTGCTGCGCTGGGGACACGGGCCCTGGGGATGCTGGCTGCTGGTGTTGCCCTGTTGGTACAGGAGGGTGAGTCCGATCCTGCCTCAGGCCCCTGCCCGGGATGGGGCAGAGACCCCTCGGGGCCCTGGGCATCTCTCCCGGCCCCTCCCCACTCCTTGACCCTGGCCCATCTCACCCCCTCCGACTGCCCAGGGACCCCCTCTCTGCAGCCCAGAGTGCCCTCCCTACTGGACCGCCTGCCTCACCTGGTTCCTGCACCTGCTGGCTGGGCTCCTCGGCAGCTGCCTGCTCGGTCACCTGGGTCTGGTCCTGGGGTGTTCCGTGGCCTGCAGGCGAGGAGGGGGGGTTGTGGGTGTAGGGGTGTGTGGTTGGCCGCCTTGCCTGTGGGGGGCTGGCCCTGGCCCATCTGTCCCCACCCCCACCCTGGCCCCGTGGGCCCGGTCCTTCCCCCCTCAGGGTCGCCCGCTTACCCTCAATGTCCTTCTCGAATCCCTCTGAGGCCAGCCCCTCGGTGTGGGAGTGCTCCCCCATGGACCACTGGCTGAGGGTGATGAGGGTGCTGGCCTCGGACTCTGCGTGCCCAGCCTGGGGGTGTGTGCTCTTCAGGCTGCTGTTGGGGGGGTTGCAGCTGCCGGAGGTCCCGGGTCGTTCCTCCTGGGGGTCCAGGGCCCTGGAGCTTGTGTCTACCAGGGGGGCAGTGAGGGGAGGGGGTACCTCGGCCCGTTCCCTGCCCTGGACCACAGCGCTCCCCATGAGCCTTGGGGCGACTATGGACCCCTTCATGTACAGGATGCGGTCCAGGGCATCGTAGAATGGGGCGGTCCGGGCACCGTGTCTGGTTGTGCTGGTTGAGCACGAGCTCCAGCTGGTACTCTAGGGTCACGCATATCCTTATTAAGTTCCGGGTCCCCTGGAGCCCCTACTGGCCCCCTCTGTGGTAGGCCTTCCTCCTTCTTCTCCACTGTGGGTCTGCCTCCGCCTCCGTCTCCACCCGGGCAGGGCCGGTGTCCTCCAGGGGCTCTTCCGCCCAGGCCCTTTTCCATGTCTGTGGGGACAGGGGGTGAGGGGTATAGGTTTGGGTGTGGGTGTGGGCCCCTCTCAGGGTGCCCCTCCTCCCTGCCTGGCACCCGGGCATGCCCCGTGCCCCCCCTGGGAGCCCCTGAGCCCTTGATTCCCCTTACCTGTTTCCAGGGTGCCTCCGCCTCCCCCGGTCCGGCTGTTGTCCCCAGGGCATCGTGTCCCGGCAGCTGCAGGTGTTGTCCCTGCACCTCCTCCATCCTCAGCATGACCCCCTGCTCCCCCTCCTCCACCTGCGCTCCCTCCACTGCTGCCCCTTCCTCCTCCACCGTTGCTTTCTCTCTCACCGCTCTCTTCCGCCTCCCTCCTCTCTCCATCCTGCCACGCTTGCCTGCTGCGGATTTCCCTTTAAATCTCCCTCCGGTGGTTGTGTTGTTGCTGGTTGCCTGGCAGCGATGCTGCGTGCATTCTCCACGGCTGGGGATCGTTTCCTTTGGTTCCATCGGGTAATTGGTGTCCAGACGTTACTTTTTGTTGGTTCCCAGTGGGGATCTCTTTAACCACACTTCCCGGGATATTCCCCCGGGTAGCCCGGGAAGCGTGGTTGAAATTGACCCCATGTGGGTATTGAGCGTGGTGAACATCTGGCGGGCGCCGAACAGACGTTCAGGGCTCTTTGGCCCCGCCGCGGAATTGAGTGTGGTTCACTGTGGTTGAGCGTGATCTCGTAACATCTGAAAATACCCTATATTACCAAGAATATATCTGGAAACAGCTTGATGTACATAGGAACATATTATTCCATAAAGGACATTCTTTCCATAAAAGGAAATGGAATTTATTTATTTATTGACAACCAGACCTGAGGTCTGAGCTCATTACTGCTTTAAAAAATGGTTTTCCTTTAAAGATTCTCAACATTTCAAGTGGATTTCATATAACTTCTTCCACTTTTTATTTTATTTTCTTCATATAAAATAACATCTCACTTAGAGTGGTGCACACTGTTCAATTACCCTAAATGCAGACGAGTTTACACTCTGACTCCCAACACAGATGGAACAAACTCAAATAATCAGAAGTGGGGGAAATTATTTATTTAAAATGTCAACTTTTCTATTTCCTAGTAGAAACTAATTTTATATTTCAGAATTAATATTTACATCAAATTAAAACAAAGTATATTAATGTTTGAAATATCTAAACATTGCTAAGTCCCTTATGAGTATGGATACATTTTTAGAAAATATGGCAATAGGATATGAAATCAGAAAAGAAAAATCAATAAAGTTTATTTCAAAATCATTAGTGCTTTCTCACCTATGCTGACTTTAGTTGTTCGAGAATAGCATAATGCACCTTAAATGCTGTTCTATAAATCTGAAAAGGCATTTATTCTCAGGTGCTCTGTCTTCTCTGGCATCTAAAATTACAGGGTTCTTATATAAGATCAAATAAGTAGAAAGCTGTAGGAGTTTTACAATTTTGTTATCTCTAAGAGGGAATACATTAAAACTTACTGGATTTTTTTAAAGTTAAAAATATATCTTCTGGCCTTATTGTAGGCATAATCACATCAAAAGAAATGAAAAAAGTATTAAAGTGTGATTTACCTAAAATATACAATTTTACATCAGCAGAAACACAGCAAGAGAAAAAATGTTGTCCAAATTCTGGCCTTGGACACACAGTTCCCACTGTATATTGAATTCTTATTATAAGAAGAGTAAAAATGTGAGCTTTTTTTTTTTTTTTTTTTTTTTAAAGTGCTATTTTTTTCATTTAGGAGAGCAACCATTCACAGGATACGGAGCAGAGTTTCAAGACATTTTTTCCCCCAGTGATGGCTAATGTAATTGAGTTTCTTTTCAGTATCATTTCTATATCTGATTGTTATATTGGGTCATCAGGAAGAGCACTGCCTAATAGGCAGATTCTCTGTAGTTACAATCATTAAATCATATTCAGCTGCATCCACATAATTTGTCTATCTGATTTATGGAGCAAGAACATGAAAATTGAAACAGCACATGGTCTTTCACTGTTACTTATATTATAATGGTGACAAACATCACACCACTTCTGTGGACGCAATACTATCTAGTTAACTGAACTGGTGTGATATGATGTGCAAATTCATAGTCAAACTTAGGCTGGCTTTGCACAGACACCCCCCCCCCCCCCTTTCTGGTAGGGAAAGGCAAACGCGATTCGGATGTTTGAAGTTCAAACCGAACTCGGTCTGTTTGGACGTCTGAACCGAAGGTACGGACCGAACTCTCAAACGACCGAACAGTTCGGTCGTGTTTGGATGAGTTCGGGGGCAGGAAAAACATCTTTCCCGGACCAAAAAATAGGTTTTGGTTTCGATTTTGTTTCGGTTTTGCTATTTTTGAATGTTCGGCCAAGTTCGGCCAAACTGAACTCGGCTGAACCGAACCATCGAACCCAAACTCTGGTTTCCAGCCAAACGACCAAACATCTGAACCGCGTTCTGTTCGCCCATCCCTACCTTCTGGGTGTGCAGGCAGGTGTGTGGTGGTGGTGGGCATTCGTGTACATGCCGCAGTGGTGTGGGGGGGATGGGTGTCCACCCGTTGAAACACCATGGGTGGTGGGTGGGGGTGCGTGCATGCTCCCGGAGCACACCCATCTCCACCCATCACCCACCCACAAAGCCATCCAACAAAACGAGGGAGGCTCCGTGAGTGGAGATGGGTGTGTGCCCGTGGGAAAAGGAGCACACTCACCTCTACCCACTGCCGGCGCACACCCATCCCCCCCACCCAGCAGCGCCATGTGAAAACAGCCTTATATTTGTCATATAGTCCCACAGTTTAAAGTGTACAAGTATTTTCCTAGAAATAAAACTAAACTATGAATTTGTAGTGTCAGTGGGCCATTAAAACTTCAAAGAATAACTATCTGTAAGAAATAATGAGGTGTGATAAAATATTCTCCAAAAGTTCTAAATAATCCTTGTCATCACATTGCAGAAGGAGACAAGGGGTGTCTTTAGACATAATGTCTATGCGTGTCTGAATGTGTGATTTGACCTTGATATGAACACCGGTTTGGCCCTGTGTTCACCATGTGGCGCTGTCCTTCTTGGGGTAAATCGGTGTTTTGTTTGCCACCCGATCTCAGCACACAAGCACTGCCACCTTGTTCCCCGTATTGTACCTGCTAACATACCACACAATAGCATTAGACACAACGTTGGCCATGTGTTTAGCCGAAATATGCAAGTTGTCTTTGTGATGCAATGGTGTTCACATTGCATGTTCAACTGGTGACCAAATTGGTGTTGGGATTGTTATGGTGCTAACACACAACGGCCAAACACGTGCTTAGGGGTTTTGGCACCCGATCTTTGCTATGTCTAAAGACGCCCAAGGACACAGATATGTCTGTCCCTGCCTCCACCCTCACTAAGCTGGAGTTCAACTCAATAACCTGTTTAACTAGCTTAAATCTTGGCAGGAGGTTCCCAGGGTGCTGCTTGGGGAGCTGCCTCCTGCCTGCTAAACAATAACCTAACTTACCCCCTACCCATTTTCCAGAGTTTACTCTGATCGAGGTAGAGTGCTCATGCATAACTTCCCTCTGTGGGTTAGAAACAAAGAGGAGGGTTGCTCACGATCCTCAGGGACCGTGCTTGTCCTCAGGTGGACTGGCTGCTTACTTCAATGCCCAGATAGGCTTTAAGGATAGGAGATCTACTATTGACCACTGTTTTTTGCTTGCCCATATGGTGCAGAAGTATGCTGGCCCTTCTAGTGTCTTGTATGCAGCCTTTATCGATTTAAAGGCAGCCTTTGATACAGTTTCTAGGGAACGTCTATGGGGTAAGCTAGAGGCGCTGAATTTGGACCCTAGGCTTTTGTATTTGATTAATAATTTGTATACAAATACGACCATGAGGGTAAGAATCAATACACAGGGATTGTTATCAAATACGATCGATACTAAGAGGGGAGTAAGGCAGGGATGTATTCTGACCCTGATGCTATTTAACATCTATTTAAATGATCTCTCGCAGGAGTTTGCGGCCCCTGCCTTTCATGCCCCACAGGTGGGGGATACCTATATACCTGCCAGGTAGGGCTGAGGCATCAAATGGATGTTTTGGGGATTTATTGTAAGAAGAATTTGCTGGTGGTAAATTATGAGAATACCAACGTCTTGGTATTCACGGAAAAGGTCAGTTCATAAATGGTGGATGGATAATAAAGAAATTGCCCAAGTTCGTGCTTATAAATATTTGGGCCTTATATTCCAAGCTAATGGAGCCTGGATGGTTCACTCTCAAGCTGCCTTGGATAAGGCTAGACAGGCTTATAAAGCCTTATTGGTTTTCTTTAAGTCTGGGGGGGGTGGCATTTAGTTACACCGCTTTAAAAATGTATGTATTGAAAATCATTTTGCAACTGCTCTATGGTGCTCCCCCATGGGCTTTAGGGAAAATTAAAGGATTGGAACAACTACAGGCAGGTTTTGTCAGGGCGTTACTCCTACCTTCCCCTGGGATAAATAACCTGGCCTTGGGTTTAGAATGTGGTTTATTGCCACTCTCCGAGAGGATTTGGAGGGGAGGCTATTTCTTATTGGCTGCATCTCTGCTTTAAAACGACCACCCCGCTGTCATTGCTTGCCATAGAGGATAAGAAAGTGAATGGTTGGTACTCGGTGGTGGGTAAGAAGATAAACCACCTAGGGTTTAGTTTGGCGGCTCTGGCCCCGCTGAGATTTAAGGGGGTCCGAAAGCTATTAGGGTTTAGTTTGGTGGCTCTGGCCCTACTGGGATTTAAGGGGGCCCGAAAGCTATACGCATTGTGTGGAGAAAGTCATTGATGCGGCATGGGTTAAGGCTCACCCAGCCAGGCGAGCTAATTTGAGTTAATCTGTGGTCTTCCATCTGTTAGGCCCAGTCCTGCCACAAGGCAAGATCTGAGGATTGGATCAGGACTCTGCAGAAGCATTATCACCCTGGTGGCCAAACAGCTGTTCAGGGGTGCCTAAAGGAGTGTGCTCACCTGGGCCACCAAAAAGCTGTTGGGGGGGGGGATGGAAGGAGTATGCTTACCTGGGCTGCCAAACAGCTGATGGGGGGCAGACCCAGAGGAGTATGCTCATCCAGATCTCCAAACAACTGATCAGGGGGAGGCCTGGAGGAGTGCGCTCACCTGGGTTGCCAAACAACTGATGGAGAGGACCTAGAGGAGCTCACTCACCTGGGCTGCCAAACAGCTGATTGGGGGAGGGGACTCATCCACTCCTCCGGGCCCCCGATCAGCTGTTTAGCAGGCTTGGGTGAGCACATTTATCCAGCTCCTGTGATCAGCTGTTTAGCAGACGAGGTGTGTGTACTTTTCTGTTTGCCCCTCCCCCCGATCAGCTTTTTAGTGGTCTGGGTGAGCATGCCTCTGGACCACCCTGATCAGCTATTTGGCAGCCTGGGTGATCTCTGATCAACTGTTTTCTAGCAGCTCCTCATAGGTGACCTTATCCTGCTGTGCTGCAGGGCTCTGGGAGTCCTGCCCCATGTGGATGGCTCCTTGGCCAACCTATGGTGTGGACAGACTTGTGATGGGAGCCCTCTCCTGCTTGGATTTCCTGGTGTCACGGCTGTTTGGTTGGACTGTCCTTCCCACTGGCCCAAAGTGTGGTGGCTTTCGCTGGGGTGGACCAGGGATCTGGCTTACCCCATCTTGGTTGTTTTCACCCACAATGAAGACGAATCCCTGTGTATTAGTAAAGGCCATAGAATTGAGAGCCAGTATAGCCTAGTGGATAAGGTCTTAGGAGGCCAGGGTTCAAATACCATCTTAGCCACAAACTCACTGAGTGGGTCAAGTCACTGGGTGTTTTTACACACACATTTCTCCTGCATGTTTGCTGTTACATCCTGAACTTTCTGTGTGTCTAAATCACTCATCCAGATCATAAACATCTGGCTCTTTGAACTTCTGCATAGAACTTCTCCCAGAACCTGTGTGTGTTTTTCTGGTAAACCGCTTTGCTCCAGGCAGCTGTGGTCACTTGGTTTCCATGGCAGCCCCTCACATCTACAGCTGTCGCTACTTGAGGCTGCCTCAGGGCAGTGTTTGTGTGAAGAATGCATCCAGGAACTGCCTCAGGGCAGTGTGTGTGTGAAGAATGTATCCGGAACTTACTTGTGGACTTGTAAACCCAGAAGATTGAAAGACCAGCACTTTAAGGTGTGTGTAAAAATGCCCACTATCTCTCAACCTCTGTTCAGAGTTGTGACGGTGAACCAGATAAGGATTATAAAGTATTTTGAACACTGACAGCATTATATAAATGATTAATAATAAAAAATAGAAATAATTTGTTTTGTTTTTTAAAATGTATTTATTTAATTTGTAACCTGCCCTTCCCCCATAGGCTTAAAGCGGGTTACAAGAATGTACAGTGATTTACGTTTTCAAATCAGTGATTTTCTGGTTTAAGTGGATCATTGTTTAAATGTACATGGGGGTGACTCCCTAGCTATTCCTCCTTTGCAAAGATTAAAATGAACTTTGAAAATCCCTACACAGACATAAAGCAGGGTGGTCAAGGAGATAAGGAGATAAGAATATGGAAGGGGGATAAGAGAGGAGTAGTCAAGGCTGAGATGGGCAAAGAATAGGCCGCTGCATTATGGAAATACTAAAATCTTGGTAAGGGCTGGGATGGCATTTTTAGCAGCAAAAACTGCAACTCCAGCCTATCAGTATCTGGCATGGTCACATTTTCTGTAAATCCATATAGCTGCCTCAAGTGGCTATGGGGTCAAAGTGAATCTAAAATTGTGGGGGTGGGGTTAGTTTAGTTTAATAAAATCTGTATGCCACTCCCTCCTACTAAAAGCATATTGGGGCGGCTAACAACATGTTAAAACCATTTCAATAAATACCATTAAAATCTCACAATAAAAACAATTTATCCCTCCACCCAACCAACCCATCCCATCTCCCTCAGGGAAAGCATGGTGGAACAGCCAGGTCTTGCATCGTGCATGAAAAGAGGGGAAGTCGGTAGTCAGGCGGACCTCCGAAGGGAGTTCCACAGCTGCGGCGCAGCTACAGAGAACACTTGTAAAGGAACTTGTAGGGGGAGGAAACTTGTAGGAGATGCTACAGTCTCCAGCCCAGGAAAAGCAAACACATCTCATCTCAGAGTAGCTCCTGGCCTAGGCTGTTTTGGTTCAAGGGACCCAGTTATTATTAGTAATTATTACTACCAATTAATTAATTAATTCATTCGTTATTATTACTACCAACTTCCTTGTAACCAAGCCAAGTACACGCACCTGAGAGTTCGCATCTGCCTGAATGTTTGTTTGTCTTCTCCCCTGTCTCTCCCACTGTCCCCTCTCCCTGTCTCCCCCCTTTGTTTTTGTCTTTTATTGTAAGCCACAGGCAGGGACCGCGTCTAATTCTATGTTCTGTACAGCACCAGGTCATACGACTGGCGCTTTATAAATGTCTAATAATAATAATAATAGTCAACTTACAGAGAAGGTCCATTAATACGACTATAGGAGCGAGCCTGCCTGCCTGCCTGCCTGCCTGCCTGACAGCTCCCCTCTCACTAAACTCTTTCCTAGCTCTCACTTTGTACTACTGTCCTCCTGACTGTCAGGGCTGTGGATTCTTATAGCCAAGGTCCCAGCCCAGCTGTTGTCACTTAATTCATTAGACTGACAGGCTTCTAAAGTAACCCAGCCTCCTACAGATCTATTAAACTCAAGACTTGTTCACTAGGGATGGGCGAACAGACCGCGGTTCGTGTTTGGCCGTTTGTGTTCGCCTGTTCATGTTCGGCCATTCGTGGTCTCCCGTTTGTGTTCGGCCGTTCGGTGAGTTCGTGTTCGGCTGTTTGCTGAGTTCGTGTTCGGCCATTAAAATCACGCAAAAGCTGGAAAACGAATGCACGGTACGCCGGAAACCGGAAATTAGTGTGCATGAAAGAGCTGCATGGCGAGTGAGTGTGAGTTTGATTCGGTTTGTGTGTTTTGGCTGTGTTTGACTGTTTGTGACTTTGTTGGATTGGCTGGCTGCATGCTGTGTTTTGGTTCGGTTTGTGTGTGTTGTGGGTGAGAGTGGTCCTTGGTTTTTTTTAAAAAAGAAAGAAAAAATGAAGAAGGCTGCGGTGCCAGTGATGATCCCCTGGCTGGGGGCCAACTTGCCAGTGCCACTCGAGGAGGAGGAGGTGGTAGCGGCTGCGGCACTGGTAGCGGTCGAGGCGGCTACCCTGGCGGCTACACCTCCCGTGGCACTGGTGGCTTACTCCTCCTCCTCCTCGGAAGCGGCGGGCTCTGGAGCTACTGCCAGGTTTGTAATTTTTTTTTTTGCTTTGAGGACAAGAAAGGCTTTATCTGTTGGAAAGAGCTCACTCGTGTGCGTGTGGGTGCGTGAGGAGTGGGCATCATCAGTCGGGCACAAACAGTGGGCATCAAAGGGTGGCAGCGGATGTCTGCAACAGAGAGGGAGGGTACTGTAGTTTACGGGGCTTTGGCACGAGCAGCACCCCCACCCAAATATGTGCCAGGCTAGCAAGGGCTCCACTCTCCAGTTGCCTTGCCATTCCATTCCTACGCACCCCCAAATAAGGGCAGGCTCTTTCCTCCAACCAGGGTTGTTATTAGAGGTGGGACCCCGGGCCCATTACCGGCTACCGGATTTACCGGTTACCGGTTCTCCGAAAACCGGATTCCCGGATTAAATCCGGTATACCGGTACCGGATTTATTTCATTGATTTCAATGGGGCGCTGTGTCCCCATTGAAATCAATGAAATAAATTAATTCCCTCCCCC
>QEPC01013043.1:1296147-1311402 GCA_003113815.1 Sphenodon punctatus
ATGGGTTGGATGGGTGAAATAGGAGGAGGATGACAATGGATTGGGAAGCTGGGAAATGCTGGGGGTGAGGGAGCCTTCTGAAACGCCTGCTGTTTAGGAACAGTGACTATCTCAGAAGGTATTGAGAAGGGGGGAGGTTGACAGTTTTGTTTCTTGCTGCGCCAGCCTCAAATCAAGCCCCAATGGCTCCGTGCAGCCTAGCCCGTGGCCAGTCGCAGACTGCCAAGCCAGTGGTCTGAGGAGAAAAGAGATGGTGATTCGGCAGGCTGGCTGTTACTCGAAGCCACTCTCCACCCCTGGTGCCTGGAAGTCTGCTCCTAGCTGAGTCAGATGACTTCCCGCTCCCTGCTACATTTGGCCTTTCAGTGACCTGACAGTGACAGAGTGACAGTAGACCACGTTTTAGCCACCCGAACACAACCGAACGCAATCTGAACTGACCAAACTGTTTGGCCATTTCACCGTTCGGATCTGTTCGGTCTGTTCGCCATTTCGATGTTCGGTGTTCTGTTCGGTATGTTCAGATTCGGGTTCGTGATCGCGTTCGGTAGTCTGAACAGGCCAAGTTCGGGCTGAACACTGAACTACCAAACCGCGTTCGTCCATCCCTATTGTTCACCCTGAGATATCTGTCAAGCATTCACATGTGATGCTAGAAGGTGTTTGGTTGTAAAGCTTGTTATAACAACATCCTGCATGCACTGAGGACTATTCCCATGCACCTCAGCCTTAGCATCTCCCATACTTAATTTGTAACAAATGAATTGCCAGAGCACACACCTGCCCCACAAGCCAAGTATCCTGATGCAGAGCTTGTCAGAGCAGCACGGAAATGAACCCTGTTCTCCAGCTAGCAACCCAGCCACTGGACTAAGTTGCCTCTCTACAGCTGAATATAAAACAGGAGTTCTTGTCATTTAATCTGTATGACAACCAGGTCAGGGGTAGGGCTGGATCGAAAAAACTGTTTCATTTTCACACTTTCCTCCCAAAACAGAACAATTGTTTGATATTCTGTTGCGGGGGTCTGATCACCATTTTGGATAAGGGCAGCACCATTTTGCGTATGTGCAATATAGGTTTTAAAATTTATTTTATTTTATTTTTTCCAGCCTAATTGGAAATCAGAATGAACACTCAGACTGATCATTCATTCCGATTTCATTTGGACTGGGTAGGACTCCTGGTTCCGAACAAAATTGAAACGGAGTGAAATTTATTTTATTTATTTATATTTATTTATATCAAAGTTTATATCCCGCCCCCTTCCTGCCCAATGACAGCTCAGGGTGGCTAACAGATAAAAGCAATAAATATACAAATACAAAAATGTAAAATTGAATACAATATAAATATAAAATCTACATACAAATGAGGCCCAAAATAAATACCATCCCCATTCCCAAAGCCCTCCACCCACTACCTGTCCCCCTCACCAAACACCTGGCACCTGTAAAACTGCCAGGTTTTACATTGTCTATGGAAGGAAGGGCGGTCCAGAGACAGATGGATCTCCACCAGGAGAGAGTTCCACAACCTTGGTGCAGTCACCAAGAATACCCTCTCAACCATCACCATCTGGGGGACCTCCAAGAGGGTGCTCCCGGCCGACTGCAGGGGTCAATCCAGGACCTGAGTGGTTCCTCAGGTAGGTGAGGTCCAGACCATATAAATCTGCATTTCAGCTCTGCTCAGGGGATGGACAGAAAAGTCACTAATGAAAGTCAAATATATGATTCAGTGTTTTTCTGGTTTTCATTTTCAATCCTGAAATGGTAAATATAAGTCTTTTTCTAGTCTTTCACATTTTGGGGTGCACACTCCTACTGGGAGCATTTCCTGGGGCTCATCCCCCCTTGAATTTAATTGATGGGACTGAGCCCTAGCAAGTCCCCTGACAAATTAAGCCCTGAATATCTCACATGAACAAATCCTTTGCTACCATTGTGACCCGCTAGTAAATATGTTTGAGCTTCTGAGCGCACCATGCTTCAACTATTTGTTAAAGAGAAAGTATAAGTGCTAACAAGAATGGATTCAGTTTAACATGTACAGGTATCTGTTTGGGAAATTATTTAAAGTTCCATTTCTGGGTACAGACTAGCAGAGGCAGAACTATTTCTGTTATTCTCAATGTTATGGGTAAATATGTTCTACATTTGGAGCCAGACTTTGCTCAATAATCATATTTACAATTTGGAAACCACTAGTATGAACAGAACATTTCCATATGGTGTTTTTTTCTTTTTAACTGGAAAAAGCAACACATTGTGTTAAGGCTTGCATAAAATGGCCCTCCCATTTGATTACAGTGCTTCAAGAAGCTTAGAGTGTCATGTGAACTCTTCTGTGTGATGCCCAGAACTCCTGTTCCCTATGGACCAGACAGGCTTATGGGGACAGGAAAAAAATAGTCCGTGGTGGCAAAATACCTAAAGCGAGCCATGGAGACAAAGGGTGTTAAGAGAAGTGATGGCCCCACTGCCATCCCACCCGGGAGAGAGGAGGGCTACTCCCAGTCAGGTTAGCTCTGGTTGCAGGAACACACATCCCTGTGGCCTGTCCCAGCTGGAGGGGGGGGTCAAGAAGTGACATGCCCCCGCACTCCTGACATCGCCCCGCCCCCTGTCATGACAGGAAGCCATGGCTGGCCACCATAGCAAAACCCCATGCCGGGATGAACCAGGGCCAGTAAGACATGTTTGTGCCCGCTCTTGCCCAGCTGGGCTGTGGCTGGGCACAGACTGTGGCCCCGCTTTTTTCGAGGCCCACATTTCCAGTCCAGCCACCACCCCAGGTGAGGTTTGTTCTGGGCCAACATTTGGTATGCCCAGAAAAAATGTTCAGGCATCACACTGGCCCAGTAAGGCCAAAGCGAGCTGAACCAAATCAGCATAACATCTGTTAACACCCAGAGTAGTTCAGATGTTATCTTTTATTGACCCAACTTCTGTTGGTGAGACTGTGCAACACTTGAGCCACACAGGGGTCTTCATCAGGCTATAGGTAAGTCAGAACTAAATTTAAGCAAATACAAGACCAGTGTATATATGTGAACATGACATTGGGGAAGGTGCTAGTATTCAAATATAAACAAAGAAGCAAGGTGATGTAAATGTGACTGTTAGAGATGAAGGGTGCACTAGAAATATAGCTAATTATTAATAGCTAATAGTGAGCTACAGCTAATGTTATTTGTTTAGAACCTGCAATGTATCTGTCACTGAACAGCTATGAACAGAGACAGATCTCTTGAGCCTTGAGGGCTCACAATCCAGAACTGAGACAAGGGAGTGGGAAACATAAGGAGAGGGAGTTATGCATTCAAGAATTTGAGAAGTTGCAGGTGCACGTACTTAGCTTAGTTACCAAAGGAAGTGGGGAATCCTGAAGGATGAGGCAGTATAAAGAGAAGCATCACTAAGCAGCCTATGAGAGTGAGTGGGTAGGAAATTTCTAGATATGCATCAAACATATATGTTTAGGCCTTCAGATTTTTATTTGTTATAAAATTGACGTGAGTAAAGTTAGGACTGTGAAATTTGTGGTGAAGGATCACTGGAGTAAGTCATTCATGCTATCCAAAGTTCAGCTGCATTGGTTTGATAACAGATGAGATATCACAGTTTGAAAACCATATTTTGAAGCCTGTTTTTTCAATCAGTTAGACCATCTCAAACTGGGCAGGGTAAAGGGGTTTTGTATTAGTTGGGAGCTGGTGTAAGCCTTTTAGAAAATTCAAGGAGGCTGGTGGGGTGTGCCTTTGTTTTACTTTTTGTAAATCCGGTTAGTAGTTTTTAAGTTATAACATCTTGAAAATTCAATGTTAGCCTATGGAGACCATCCTGAGTGTGAAGTGCTTGTGAACGTTCTGTGTGTAATTCAGAAACTTTTTTCTGAAGCAAACAGCCTTGAATACTGGGGACTACAACTCCCAGCAGGCACTTCTTGCTAGAGTCTATCAGTGCTGTAGAAAGAGCGGGAACTGCACCACTTAGGGGGCAGTGTGAGTGACTGATCAGCCATATTTAGAACTGATCTGATCTGATCTGATCTGATCTGGTGGAGATAGGAAGAGAGCAAGGCCTGTGGAAGGGAGAGAGCTGAAGGTCATTCTGATCTAATACCGCACAGCAGGCACCTCAGCTTCAGGGCCAGGGACACCGATATGGCTAAACAACAGAGCTAGCTAATCCCACAGTGATGTTTGGGGTGGCTGATCTTGCCCCCTAAACCCACCCAGAATCATAGATTACATGGATTTCAGTGACAGCCCTTCCCCCTCAAAAAATGTGGGTGTATGGGCTGCGGTTCCAATGGGGTGTCCCATTGGAGGAGCATAGCTGGGGCCAGAGTGCTGGAGTTTGGCTGGGATAGTCCCAGGTGCAGGAAGAGGGCAGAGGTAGAAACAGGGACAGGTGGGATGGAATTGATCTTCTTTCAGCGCTTCTCCCTCCAACTTTCCCCACCCCCCTAAGCAATGAGTCATAAGTAGGTGCTCTGGGCTGATATAGTGGGCATTCTGCAAGAGGGGGACAGGGAGATAGGGGTGTCCTGTGCAGAGCAGCCCTGCGGGGCAGAGTGGCAACTTTAGTCTTCTGGAAGGACTCTAAGAGCGAGCTTCAGCCCAGGGAGGGAAATCCTATGGGGGAGCAGAGAAGGAGGGAGCCACAATAATGGCCATAATTGTGCTGGGGGAGAACACTGGACAGAGGAGAATTGAGTGGGGGAGCTTTGTACAGAGGGAGAGCTGCAGGATGGGCAACATTATGCCAGGTGGAGAGTACTGTACGTGGGCACAGCAGAGTCGGGGAGTCCTGTACAAGGAGCGAGCTAGCCAGGGGAGTCTTGTACAGGGGGAGGTTCTTATAGAAAGCAGAATGGCCAGTGTTGCACAAGGAAAAGAGCTCTGACAGTGGGGAGTAGAGTGGAATACTCCTGTACAAGCCATGAGTTAAAAAGATCAGAGAGAAGCAGAGTTTTTAGAAGTTTGCAATGCTTAAACTGAACCAAATTTGTTGTATTCTTAGTAAAGCAGGAAGCTACCAGTAAAAATCCAGCTTCACATTGCTTGCTATTTGAAGGAAGTAAAAACCTTCTAAACTGAAGGGAGCAGCTCTTCCACCTTAGTATCCCCTAAGCTCTGCTCCCATAGTGGTTACACTGCTCAGTATTCTAGGCGCTAGCAGGACAATTTTTTCCATTGCATTGTATTTAACAAAAAACGTGGATATTCCATAATCAAAAAACCTCCAGATTACAGGAAGAGTTAAGGCTCTTACAAATTCAGTCATGCACTAAAACGCATGGAAATTGCAAGTAAAGGCTCCCGCCTTAACCTCCGTGCCATGTTTTCAGCAAATACATTGTACAGTCTCACATATTGTGTTCACTTACAAGTTAGGCTCCATGCACCCAAACTGCCTTCGTCTTTCAGCCCCAATCCTCTTCCTCTGCAGGTTAAGGGCAACACTGAAGCTGGGGACAGGAGGGTGTGAGCTGGCCCCTCACCCCCTCCATTCCCTCTATTCTTTCATGTCAGTTGGGGAGAATGGGACAGCTGAGTAATGACTCACAACCACCCCTCTTACCCACTAGTCCGCACTGCCCTCCCATAGCACAGTGAAGCTAGGTAGAGTCGTATACAAATGTTTAATTAAAACTAAGTTGCGTATCCATTTAAATTAATAAAATGGAATTGCCATTGGAAGGAATGGAGGCAACAACAATGCCGATTTCTAAATAAAAACTATTGTCATTCCAACATCCGGTTAAATGACTGTGAAATTATACAACACAATTGCATCTTTGGGAGTACATGGGGAAGGCAAGAGGGTGTAAAATGATGAGGAAGAAACCAGATGCAGTAAGTGGAATGGTTGGAATGACAGGGAAAAATACAAAGAGTGTGCAGTATCAAGTAAGTGGGTGGAATGACAGGAGGAATTAGAAATAGTTACAATAATAAGGTTCTGAGTGAAATAACTAATTCAGAAGACTGATGGGATACCAGGAGGAGCAACCTATCATTTTACCCACTTACCATAGATGACTCCCTATTCATTGACTCCCAATAGCCACACTTTGTTTTCGTCTTTCAGCCCCACTCCTCTTCCTCTGCAGGTTGGGGGCAGCACTGAAGAGAATTGGGGCTGAAAGATGAAGACAAAGTGTCGGTGCATGGAGCCTAAGTTGTAAGTGAGCACAATATGTGAGACTGTATAATGTCTTTACAGCTAACATGGCATAGAAGTTAAGGCGGGAGCCTTAACTTGCAATTTCCATATTTTTTAGCTGATGATTGAATTTGAAAGAGTCTTAACTCTTCCTGTAAACTGGAAGTTTTTGATTACGGAATAAATTACATATATCTGTTTTACAAAAGCAAATGACAGTTGTTTCCAACAGACATTATAATGTATAGCAAAAATGTACATTCCAAAGTACAGTAAGTTCATAACACATCATGACAAATGTTTCTGAGCAGTTCTTCTGCAAGAGACAGTAGCACATAACACTACTGGATTTTTTTTTCCATGCGAATACTATAGCCTTTGGTTAACTCCCCCTGAGGCCTTAATATTGGATGTCAGAATCTATTGGATTCACTATACTTAATTATTATCATCCACATCAATATTAGTCAATGCAGAGAAAGCAGACTGTCAGTGCAGCTAGTTGTCAAGTCACAGTATTCTGCATCATCCCACGTGTGTAAGTTTTCTCCACTGAAAGGTCTTTTTAAGGACTTGACAACCAATAATTAAAGAATTTTTGTGCTGATGACTATGGTATTTATGTGTTTTACTGTTTTAGACAGTAGAAATATGAGATCTCTTATTTCTAAGGGGGTTGTGACTTACATTAAAAGACTCAGGAAATTACACAGGAAAATGTGAGGTTGAGATTATCTTGTTATTGTTTCTAGGGGATTTTATACCATTTGAGTGAAAGTCAGGTATTTCTTAACTCAGGTAAATCTCTCATTGGGTGTTACCAACTGTGACGGTGGCCTGTTTAGGTTCGCTTGGACCTGCTTTGGCCTGTGGTCCACCATCACATTTCTTGGGTGCAGTACAGATGTTTGCCCTGAAGTTTTTCTGGGTGTGTTGATGGCTAGCCGGGGCTGGGATCCTAGACACCTCTGGGAACCCAGAGATCCCCAGGATCACAGCTCAGGCTAGCCACCAACACACGGCCTACCCAATTGGGCCAAAGTGGGCTATCACATGTGGTAACCCGCTGTTCCTGACCTGGAGTGGCTACCATGACCGGTCGCCATCTCTGCCCATCATGGGGGAATGGCAGGCCTCTGGGTACAGCGTGGGGGTGGGGCCAACTGCTGCACATTTGTGCAACTCTCCTCCCTCTCCCCACCCAGCTGCATGAGCATTTGTTGCGTGTCCAGCGGCTTCCTGGTCTGGAGCAGCTTGTGACAGCAGCTGATAATGGGCAGCAGTGATCTTTGACCCCCAGAGAGGATAGCTAAGTTCACTGGGCCCAGGCTGCTATGAGAAGAATATTTCTTTATTTCTTTATTTATTTCTTTAATCAAATTTATATCCCGCCCCTCCTGAAAACAGCTCAGGGCATCTAACAATCTAAAAATATATATATAATAAAAATAAAAATAAATATATAAATATATATATATATATATATACACACACAATTATAAAACATTTTTAAAATACTGATAAAATTACAACAGTTAAAACCAGGGTAACACTAAAATAATCAATACAATAAATAAGGGTGAAGGGAGATAAAAACCCCTCCCCCCCAACCCCCTCCCCAAAGGCCTGGGCAAACAGCGAGGTTTTGCAAATTCACCAGAATGTTAAAAGGCTTGGGACCAGGTGAGCTTCCTCCGGAAGGGAATTCCAAAGGTGCGACCCGGCCACCGAGAATGCCCTCTCCTTTGTGGCCCCCCGCTTAACACAGGGGACCTCCAAGAAGGCACCCCCGACAGACCGAAGGAGCCGCTCTGGGGCGCAGAGGGCGAGGTGGTCCCTGAGGTACGAGGGGCCCAGACCATGAAGGGCCTTATAGATCAATACCAAAACCTTGAACCTGGCTCGGCATGCTATTGGCAGCCAGTGCAAGGTCTGGAGCACAGGTGTTATTTGCTCCCGATGACCTGTCCCTGACAGGAGCCAGGCCACCACATTCTGCACTAGCTGCAGCCTCCAAACCAGGAACAAGGGCAGCCCCACGTAGAGCACATTGCAGTAGTCCAGCATCGAGGTGACGAAGGCATGGATGAGGGAGGCCAGGTCCAGGCCAGAGACAAACGGACGCAGCCTCCGCACCAGATATAACTAGCGGAAAGGGGCCTTCACCACTACCTCCACCTGTCGCTCCAGGCAGAGATCTGCGTCCAATATCACCCCCAGACTCCGAACCTGCTGAGCTGTAGGAGGGTGAACCCCCCCAATCAGGGGGCCAACACCTCCCTCGCTCTCCCCACCACCATCACCTCTGTCTTATCATGGTTGAGCTTCAGTCTGCTCTGCCACATCCACTCCGCCATGACCTCCAAACACTGGGACAGCAACGAGACAGCAGGGTCTGGGTCCGCTGAAAAAGAGAGGTACAGCTGAGTATCATCAGCATATTGGTGACATCGCACCCCAAACCCTCTCACGACCTCCCCCAAAGGCTGCATATATACATTAAATAACAATGGAGACAGGATGGAACCCTGCGGAACGTCGCAGGATAAAGCACGGGGACAAGATGTTTCAGCTCCCAACACTACCCGCTGACTTCTCCCTGAGAGGAATGAGCGGAACCATTCAAGAACAGTCCTGTCCAGGCCCCCCAGGTCACGCAGCCGTCTCAACCGCAGCCCATGGTCCACGGTGTCAAAAGCGGCCGAGAGATCTAGCAGAATGAGAAATGTCGAACATCCTGCATCCATCTCCCGGCGGAGATCATCGAGCAAGGCTACCAATGCCGTCTCGGTGCGATAGCCGGAGCGGAACCCAGATTGAAAAGGGTTTAGGAAACCGATGGCTGCAGGCCTGTTGAGAGAAATGTAGGGACCCAGTAGCTGGGTCCCCCGAACTTGCAGCCTTTCTTCTTCTGTATCACCTGCATTTTATTGTTTCCGCTCCTGGGGTGCTCTGATCCCATCTCTTTCTCTCATTACCCAGTGTGAGCTAATGGAGGGGGAGAATAAGAGACAACATTCTATCAACACCTTCTGATAAACTGTAATAACAGCCTCAAGGGTGTAGGTTTTGCTGGCTTCCCTAATATATACCCCAAGCAAAACGATATGTGATGGGTTGGTGTCAGTTGGGAATCATTTAACATGACACTCATGCTTGTAGTACAATTGGCGGTGCCAGCTAGTCTTTGATAGGTGCCTCCATATAGTCTTGGGTACTCAGTGATTTTTGTTGCAACAGAAATGTGTGAAATTAAGCACAAGAATATGCATATGCGATGTGCAAGAGGGAAAGTGCTGTCTGTCTTTCCAGGGAACAGAATTATCTTGACATTTTTAACAAACCTTTTTGATCTGTAATAATTTCTCACTCATGTCAAGTTTTTATAAGTCAGTTTAAAGATAAAATAGTAGGTAATTATATAATGTCAGTGTGCATTCTGCATAAAATATTCTCTCCCTCTTGCTTTCCAATAATTTTAGGGGGAAGGCTTGGGTTTTTATAATGAAAAAAATATATGGCATCAATAGTCAATTATATCATAATAAAATTTTATAAATATAAGTACAAATAAGAAAGAGAAGTAAGCTACATTTTATCTACTTTTACATAATAAAGAATACCCAATATAACAATCTTATGTCCAGAGCTTAAGGGGATTCAGCTCCCCCAACCAGTCTGAAATTTAAAAAGTTATCTCTGCAGTGATGGGCCTGAACCAAAAACGCAGCTACCTCTTTTATAACTGAGGGATCCATGCTATTTAGCAAATGGGTTAGTATACTTTCATCAGTTCTTCCCCATACTTTCAGGATGATTTGTTACGTTTTGTGTTTTTCTCATAAATTACAAAGGGAAAGTGAGCTAAGTTTCCCAGCTGAACTGGTCATACTGGATTGGGCTACACTTTTTCCCAATTTGTATAATATGAGTTTACACTTCACTTTGTTATCCAGCTAGCAAAGCAATTATTGTAAAAATGACAATACATTTATAAATAAAGGAACATGAGACTTTGGGATTATAAAAATATATGCAAAGTTTACTTAAATATAAATAGAAAGTATCAATAGCTTACATAGAATGGTATGATAGCCAATCAAAGTTACATGATCTTAAAACATTTCTATCTTAAGGAAAAGCTTGTAAAAGCTTAACATATGCACAATTCATTGGCTCAAAGATATCAAGAATGTATACAATACATTGTCCCAGATTCTTCCTTTGTCTGCCATAAAGATGTTAAGTGAGAAGGAAATCCAATGATATTTGGGATTTCAGTCTAAGGAAAGCCAGGCTGTCTCTCTCTATAAAAGCAAATGCCTGTTAGAAGGATCACATTACTGAGTAGTGTCATCATGACATCATCCTCAAGGAGATACACTAGATTCTAATTGGCTCTCTTAAAGAAACCAATCAGAATTTTACTTCTTTTAAAGTTTATCAAGGTTTAATACTAAATAAAAACCTTGTATTTTTATCAGAGATAACCAGATCTGTTAGCTCGAAAAAACTAACAAAATACTCCTTCTTAGTCTAGGAGATACTTCTGAATAGTGCTATCTGTCATTTAGACACCTAGAGATAACATTCCAGACATCTTGTCTTGAGAAAACCTAAGCTGACCAGAGGGAGTTAGGCTAGCTAAAGGGGCCTCTTTATGGCTTAGCCATTTGGTTGTTTCCTTGGCAACAGTCAAAGTTCAGATGGGGAGTTTTAGAAAAAACTTCTATTGGAATGTGACTAATGGGGCCCTATTTGGACCTAGCTAGTCACAGAAGCTGATTTTAAAAATCAATGCTTGTAAAGCACAAATCCAAATACATTGAAATAGAAAGTTAACATATAAAAACTCAAAGTTAATACATTTAAAACACAGATGGCCAAAATATATAGGCCTATAATAGGAAATACATGACAGATTGGTACCAAAAACCTCTCCCTAATCACATCATATAGATGGCAATGTAAGAAAATATGAGAGACCATTTCCGCTATTTCCATATCATACGAACATAAACGTCCCGTATAGGGAATTCCCTGGACCCTGCCCTCAGTAACTCGCGAATGCATGGCATTAACCTGAACACAAAGGAACAGCGCCTTGGCCCTTCCTGAAATGGGGGTTTCTAGATACTTAGCAATTACTCCCTGGGAAGGGATCCAATCCATGTATGTACGAAGATGTTGCAAGTCTCTGACCCTACCCACATCTTCTTGCCACCCAATATCTACAGCCCTGGAAAGAAGTTCCCTGTGCACGGCATTATTTGATTTGTGCACTAAGTGCTCTTGAGATAATCCCAGCTGTTTGACCTTCAGTTCCATTTGTTGCAACCAGGGAGAGGAAAAACGGTCCTTGTTAGCCTCCCTCAGCAGTGACGAGCACTGCTGAGTAAGTAACTTTGCCCAAAAGCTCAGAGCTTGCGCTATGGCTCGGGCCTGGAGACTAGCTTCCCGTTTCCAACCTAAGGACTGCATTTGAGGCACCAATGAGCCTCCCGACCAGTTCAGCCAAGAATATGGACTGGACGGGATTTATTCTATGTGCTTGGAAAGGAGCCCAAATCTCTGCTCCATATATGAGCTGGCCACCCACCTTACTATTGAAGACTTTTAGGGCCAAGACTGTTGCAGTTTGGCCCTGTCTCTTAAAAAAGCCATAGACAGAATGGGCTGTATTTTTTGCAGCTGGGATGACTCTGGTGATATGCTCATTCCACAAACCCGATTGATGGAACAAAAGGCCCAAATATCGAAAGGAGTTGACCTGCTGGATGAAATGCCCTTGAATATACCAAGTCTGCTGTTTCTTCTTTTTTGAAAAGACCAATACTTTGTTTTTTTCCAAAATTTATACTCAGTTTATGGTCCTCGCAAAAGGTTGTGAAGGCCTTAAGTTTTCTCATCAGACCAATTCGAGTCTGGGATAGAAGGGCAATATCATCCGCATATGCCAACACTCCTAATGCTCTATTGTCCAGTTTGGGTGGAAAAAAGGCCGTGTTTGACATACTTGGTATTACTTCATTTATATAGAGGTTAAAAAGGGCTGGAGCCAGTACACATCCCTGTCTAACACCTGTATAGGTACTTATTGGGTCAGTGATGTGACCTTGAGCGTCTATTTTGACCACTACAGATGATTTTGCGTACAGGGCTTTAATTAAATTAAGTAATCTACAATCTATAGTTGTATTTTGAAGCTTCTGCCATAAAATGGACCTATCCAGAGAGTCGAAAGCCGATCTTAGATCTAAAAAGGCAGCAAAGAGTGAGCCAGTATGGGAGCGATACTTATGAACTAGATGGTTTAGTATATAACATTGCTCTATTGTGGAGTGGCCCCTCTGAAATCCTGCTTGTTTCTCTGCTAGGATTTTTTCTTGTTGTATCCAATCCAGCAGTTTACCTAATAAAAATTTGGCATAGATTTCCCCCATAACAGATAATAAGTTAATAAGCCTATAATTAGTAGGGTTTGATCTCTTACCTTTTTTAAAAATGGGGACAACCACTGCCTTTGTCCATAGTTCTGGTATTCTGCCTGTTTTGTTAGTCATTGTAAATAAGGCGGCCAGCAGGGGGCACCACCAATCCGGGAACTCCTTAATGAGTTCTATCTGAATCCCATCTGGGCCAGGGGCCCTATTATTCCTAAAGGTGGACACTACCTGCTCTACCTCCTCAACCGTCACTGGAGGCCAGGTAAATTGGGGGCAGGGGAGACTCCAATTAGGTGTAATTTGTATTTATTTTTTTTTAAAAAAAGGACATTGTTGCATTTCTATTCTACAAGAGGGATATAATTTGGTTTCATTGCTATCTCATGAGAAAGAAAATGTTTTTGAAGATGTGCAAAAAGGAAATTTCTTCCATCTCTAACTGTGTCTCCTTTTTAGTCACAAAAAGATGTCAGTCTCTTGGTCTTAATGTTTGTGTAATCTGTCTAGATAGACTAATACGGTCCTATTAGAGTCACATTTGAGCCCTCTCCAAGTCATAACCAGATCAGGCAAGTGCACACTTTGCAACCTCACAGGGCCCCATGTATACAGGGAACCGCATGGGTCCCCAGTCCATATAGTCCATGAATAAACTAGAAGTGACAACATGAATGTGAGAAGCATTGATGTAAAATATGGGCCCACAGAGCCTCATAAAGGGGGGGCATGAAAAATTAGTAAAAACTAAATATATAGTGAGAACCAATGCGATGTGATAACGGGTATTTTCAGACGTTACAAGATCACGTTCAACCACAGTGAACCACGGTCAATCCGGCGGCGGGTCCAAACCGCCCTGAACGTCTGTTTGGCGGCCACCAGATGTTCACCACTGTCAATACCCACGTGGGGTCAGTTCCAACCACGCTTCCGGGGCTCCCTGTGGGACATTCTCCGAAAGCGTGGTCAAAGAGATCCCCACCGGGAAACAACAAAAAGTAACGACTGGATGGCAATCACTGGCCAGAATCAAAGAAAATTATTCCCAGCCAGGGACAAAGCACGCAGCGTCGCTGCCAGGCAACCAGCAACAACACAGGCAGCTGTTATCTGTGCTGAAAAACCACTTGCTGCTTGGGAATCTTAAATCAGTAGGTGATCAGGCCTTTGCTGTGTTGGGCCCCTCAGTATGGAGCACGCTCACCCCAGCTGTCCATCTCAGCTCCTCCCTCCTCACCTTTCAAAATCACCTGAAAACTGCTCCAGGTGTTTTTAGGATCCACTGCTGGTTTCCCTTAATGTAGTCTGTCCTCCCTTTTAAATGGTTTTTAATTGATTTTATATTGTGTTATAAAATCAATTAAAATTGACAGAGTGGCTCCCAGGCATCCGCTGCCTCCCGAGTCTCCCGCAGGTCTCCTTGGTTTACTGAGGGCCTGGGGTGCTTGAAGTGGAAGAGCAGGCGGTTGGAGCGACGGTGGTGCTGGACTCGCGATAAGTATGATCGATCGCAGCATAAGAGCAGTTTAAAGCCCTATGCTGTGGTGGTATAGGCAACAAAGAAGCAGTTCTTTGCTGCCCTTATTGCATCTGTAAAGTCCAGCTGAGCTTTTCCGTGTGGTGAAAGGTTTGGTCAGTCTTGCCTGTCTCCGCCTGGACCTGGAGCAATCCAGTGACCACTGTGACTGGTTCATCGAGTACTTTGTAGATAAGATCACTTGCATCCACCATGATTTCGGTTTCGCAGTTATTGCAGAGGATCATCTTGGGGCTATGGATGCCCCATCCTGTCCTGTTTTGTGGGATCGGTTTCAGATGGTGTCGCCTGCCGATGTGGAGTCCTTGTTGGGATCTGTTTGTGCCACCACTTGTGAACAAGATCCTTGCCCATCCTGGCAGGTGAAAGCCAGCCAGGAGATGTTACGGCCATTGCTGGCTGTGGTGGTTAGTTCCTCCCTTCGGGAGGGCAGGGTGCCTGAATGCCTGAAGGAGGCTGTGGTTAGGCCCCTGCTCAAGAAACCATCTCTTGACGCTGATGCTCCTGCCAGTTATTGGCCTGTCTCTAACCTTCCCGTTTTAGGGAAGGTTATTGAACGGGCTGTGGCACAGCAGCTCCAGGAACATCTGGACCGCACCAGTTTCCTTGACCTCTCTCAGTCCAGTTTCAGCCTGGGTATGGGACAGAGACTGCATTGGTGGCCTTGGTTGATGATCTCCATCTGGTGTTGGACCAGGGTCGTCAGACCTTATTGGTCCTGCTAGACCTTTCGACTGCATTCAACACAGTCAATCATGAGGTGTTGGTGACTCGCCTGCGGGACCATGCTGGGATTGGCGGGACGGCCTTGGACTGGTTTCATTCTTTCCTGGCCAGGAGAACTCACCAGGTGGTCTTGGGGGAGTGTACGTCTTCCCCCCGGGTCCTCACATGTGGAGTCCCTCAGGGTGCCATTATGCCCCCCCTCTTGTTTAACATCTATATGCAGCTGTTAGGGGAGATCATGAGAGGGTTTCAGGGCATGCAGTGTCATCAATATGCTGATGACACTCAGCTCTATCTCTCTTTTTCCATCAACCCAGGCCATGCAGTCTCTTTATTTTCCCAGTGCCTGTTGGCTGTGGGGGCTTGGATG
>QEPC01013043.1:1328284-1361410 GCA_003113815.1 Sphenodon punctatus
GGGGGGGGGACAAAGGAAGGGGAACAGAGGGAGAGACAAGGAGTGTAACATTCACGAAGATGCGAGGTCCCAGGTGAACACGCTTGGCTTGGTTACATCAAGAATTATGGCTGGCTGGTCTGTGTGGTGAGGATATGAGTACACAGACCTCAGGTAACAGATTGTACTGAATAGAGGGATTAGCAGGAGTTAGGTGAGGGAAACAAGGAGTTGGGGAGTGCAGAGCAGAAGTGGTGGGTGTTGAGGAGGGATTTGAAGGTACGAAGGGAGGGGCAAGGCAGATGTGGGCAAGGAGGGAGTTCCAGACATGGGGGGCAGCTAGGGAGAAGGGAAAAAGGCGGTTAGGAGGGCAGGGGAAGGGTGAAAGGGTGAGAGAGGGGACAGAGGAGGAGCAGAGTTCACAGACTACGGAGTACGGACAGGAATTAGCGCAGAGAGGTGGGGAGAGCAAGGTTATGAAGAGTTTTATAGGTGAAAACTAGGAACTTGTGCCGGATTCGTTCAGGAAGGGGGAGCCAGTGAAGAGAGGAGAGGCGGAGCTGCACATGGTCGAAGCGATGGGTGAGGTGGATGACTCTGGCAGCAGAGTTTTAGATGGAGATAAGGGGAGAGCGGGGGAGGCCAGTGAGAAGGAGGTACAGTAATCAAGGCAAGAGATGACCAGGGCATGAACAAGGGTTTGGGCAGAGGAGACAGAGAAAAAAGGGCAAATCTTAGCAATTTTATGGAGGGAGAAACGACAGGATTTGGCAATAGAGTCAATGTAGGGTTTAAAATAAAGGGGTGAGTCAAAGATGAAGCCTAAGCTACGAGGTTGGGGGACAGGAAGGATGGTGACCCCATCGATGAGGATCAACAGGGAAGAGGGAGAGGAAGGGGGAAGATAAGGAGGTCAGTTTTAGCCATTTTGAGTTTGAGCTGACGTTGAGACATCCAGGTAGAGATGTCAGAGAGACAGCTGGTGAGGCAAGCTTGAACAGATGGGAGAGAGAGAGGGAGTAGAGAGATAGAGCTGAGTATCATTATTAATTATTATTATTATTATTATTATTTATTATAAGCACTTGTATAGCACCAGCTGTGTACCTAGCACTTTACAGAACAATGGGATGGACGCGGTCCCTGCCTACGGCTTACAATCTAAAAGACTTGGAGGGGGGAGACAAGGAGAGGGGACATAGGGAGAGACAAGGGACAAAACATTCAAACGGATGTGAAAGCTCAGGTGCACGTGCTTGGCTTGGTTGCAGTCAGGGGGAGGGCAGACTGTAAATGTTGAGAGGAAAGTTCTAGCAAGCGTCGGTAAAGACGGCGAGGAAGAGGTGGGTTTTGACGGGGATGGGCCACGGAACCCAAGGGAATGAAGTGAGTTCAGCAAGAGTGAGTGGTCAACAGTATCGAAGGCAGCAGAGAGATCAAGGAGAACAAGAATGGAGTAGAGGCGATTAGATTTAGCCATAAGAAGATCATTGGTGATCTTAGCGAGAGCAGTTTCAGTAGAGTGAAGGGGGCGGAAGCCAGATTGGAGGGAGTCAAGGGAGGAGTTGGTGGAGAGGAAGTCGAGGCAGTGGGAGTAGACAACACGTTAAGGAGCTTGGAAGCAAAAGGAAGGAGTGAGACAGGACAGTAGCTAGAAGGGTCAGAGGGGTCAAGAGTGGACTTTCTGAGGATAGGAGAGACAGTGACATGCTTGAAGGTGGAGGGAAAGGAGCCAGTACAGAGGGAGAGGTTTATTTACAGAATAAATGTACTTATCCGTTTATACAATATAAATTAAACTGTATAAATTAAGAAGGGTTGCTTCTTTGGGTGAGTTTAGATGGACAGCAGTTCTGCTTCTGCCTGCACCAGCCTGCTTCACCCCCAGGTTGGCCCGTCCATCTAAAGATGCCCTGCCAGGTGTGCAAGTGGAACAAGCTGTACCTGCTCCAGGGTAGCCCCGCCAGCGCACACTCTGGATCATCCTAAAGTGTACCACCCAATTCTGGGGCACCGGCCAGAAGTGGAGCTTGTGTTTGGCAGACCCATGCCCAACTTGCCATTCCCTTGGTCAGCACCATGGAGTTGCAGCCGCCAGCCTAGAGCATCGACTGAGTGGCCATAACTTTATGGTGTGTGTATGTGTGTGTGTGGTGGGGAGTAGGGTGCCACATAGGCAGTCCATGGCAGAGCTAGAAGTGGGTGGATGAGGGGCACACCCCTGGAGCTGCTCCAGGGACAGGCAGCCTCTGCGTCTGTCTAAAAGCACCCTTTCTTTTCAAGTCTAGCTGGTGACACAGAGGGAAGATTTATTTCAACCATGTAATAATTCAGTGGATTTCGAATCATATACATATGAAACAGAAGAGCTTAGGAAGTTCATAGACACTGGCTGATTTTAATGGATGGAGAATTGTGCCCAGAGTTTGCTCTGTATAATATATAGGGATATGAAGGTAGAACCTGGGTACTCTCTTCCAATCCAATCCAATTTTAATTTATATCCTGCACTCTCTTATCAACAGATAATTTGAGGCGGCTTACAAGAAGCAAAATAATACAATAATACAAAATTCAATAATATATCATCATAAATTCAGTTCAGCTATAACAATCCCCAATCACAACTCCCAACCCTAACCCTTACATAAAGGGTGATTTCAGACGTTACGATATCAAAGTGAACCACGCTCAATTCCGCGTGGTGGCTGTGATCGCGTAACGTCTGTTGGGGGAAACGCATGTTTCCCCCCAGATGTTACCACGGCTTGGGATTGCATTCGACATGTGAGCGGCCGAAGCAGAGGGACCGGAGGCCGCCGCATGTCGAATGCAATCCCATGCCGGGGTGAACCCCGGCGTCTCGTCTGGTCGGGCGCCACGGGCCGGGATCACCGGCGGGACCCTGGGCCGTGGCAAATCTGGCCTGACGCGGCGGCCGCATTGGCCCCGCCGCCTGCCCGTCTCCCCGGAGGGCGGGCAGCGGGGAACGTGGAGGGGGCTGGGCCATGGAACATTGCACCGTGCGGCCCCGCCCCCTCCCCAATTCCCCGCCGGGATCCCCCCGGCACGTCTGTTGCGGCATGATGGGGTGATCCCGGCAGGGAAGGAATTCGGTGATTTCAGTACGGGGCCAACGGCCCCCGTAATGTCTGAAATCACCCAAAGACACCCGTTTAAGACTTCCTGTAAGACTGATCCAAATATAGACCTGCAGCAGAAAAATGAGTAGTCAAATGTTTGTCTCTATTTTATTTTTTCAGTTAGAAACAGTGAACCTGATCCCAAACCCCATGGAATGCATGTGCGCATTCACACGTTTTCCATGGGGGACAATGTGCCTGCAGTAGGGATCCATGTGGCTTGTGTGCAGCTCCGCGTGTTTTCCGCAGGGTTTGGGAGGGGGCTCACCAAGTACAATAAAAATAAAAAAAACCTGACCTATGAGTACTTTCAGACATTACGAGATCACGCTCAACCACAGTGAACCTGAACCACGGTCAATCCCACGACGGGGCCAAAGCACCCTGAATATCTGTTTCGCGGGCGCCAGATGTTCACCACGGTCGATACCCACATGGGGTCACAATCAATCACGCTTCTGGAGCTCCCCCCCCCGGACCATCTCTGAAAGCGTGGTCAAAGAGATTCCCGATGGGAACCAACAAAAAGTAACGTCTGACCGGCAACCACCGGCCGGAATCAAAGGAATGGATTCCCAGCCGGGGACAAAGCATGCAACGTCGCTGCCAGGTAACCAGCAACAACACAGGCTGGGGAGGGAGATTTAAAGGGCACATGGCAGCAACCGGGATGAGCCGCCCCGGCGCCTTCCGGGTGCTTTGACCACAGCCCGGCCCGGGATTGGCGTAACATCTGTTGCGCTGCCCCAGTCCGTGATCTGGCTGTGGTCCCGGTCCTGTCACGTCTGTTCAGGGCTTTTTTTGACCATGGGGGATGGTTGTTCGGTTCACCTCAGCCGGGAATCCACTGTGGTGAATCGGGACTGCGTAATGTCTGAAATCACCCATAGTTTACTTTTGATGAAACTTAAAGCCTAGGGTGTCTAATCCTCAGGTGTATAATTTCCAATTTAATCAATGCCATTTGCCTGTATGGGTCATATATCAGCATTTGGATCTATGTCTAAATATAATTTTAAATTTATCCCCTGCAAAGTAAACTTTTTAATGATGCTGCTAATTCATGTGAAATTCATTTTGGTGCATTCTGTTTATAAATGCCTTAAGGGCAACATTTGGTCAAGATAATAATTTCATTCTGAAATGTGACTGTTTAAATTTATATTACGTAAATATAACCTGTGATAAATAATTTCAAAACTATTTTAAATCTGAATTGGGCTATCCTAACCTACTCGACTATATAATGGAAGGATGGAATTAGTGTAGTTAGAACATTAACAGACATATTTTTCACCTAGTCTATTAGGAAAATATGTTCCTGCAAAACAAAAGATAGCCCATTCATAAGCGCTTTTTGCCCTAGTAAACTTTTACTTGCTTTGGTTCGTGTGATTGAGGAAATGATTGGTTTAATACCATAACAGAGTGATTTGATTACATTTTTCATGATCTGAACAAATGTGATAAAAAAATGCTCTACTCTGAAAGTTCTTTGTGTCTAGGAATAGCTAACACTGCCGTTCTGAATGCCCTTTTAGATTATTTTTCCCCCCTGAAGTACTGCAGTCTCATACAAAGAGAGAACTGAATCACCTGCAGCTGGCCTCTATTATGGCCAGTTATAACTAGTGTAAAACCTCCACTTGATTGCTATGCAGAGTTTCAGGATTTCAGTCCTCTCTTCATTATTTTGAAAGGGAAAGCAAAGGTCCCCAAAACCTTTGGGTCTTAGGAATCCATTGAACCATTAAAAAAATCAACCTGACATGTTCTGATATTTCATTGCTTTTCAGGACTGATCCTAAGCATATGTATAAATCACACTGAAGCCAAAAAAGATTATGGGTGCAACCCTCCCTTTTTAGATAATTGGAGCAGAGCCATTGACTGTAATGGATGGAGTTGCACCCTAAGTAATTCTCTTGAATAGGGATGGCTTTAAGCACGTTCTTACATGTTTTCTTGAATTGAAGATTTACAGATTATCATATCTTTTTTTGTTTCCCTGTAAAACTGATTTCCGTAGTGTACTGCCTATGAATGCAGTATCTGAATAATTAGCAGAGAAACAGTGGAACTGTAATTTGGTCATGTTTCTGTAACTGTCAGGAGCCTTAACTGCATGTCTCAATCCATGATGTACTGCTTTATTGACTTGCAGGGTGGCATCTTTACTGAGAATGCTTATGCCTATGCTTCTGCAGTACTCATTACAACCATTGTTCTTTTGTACTTGAGTTTCATTGCCCCTTTTCACACAGACACTCTAACACTGATAAAATGGGTGTTACATTTTATTATACATGTTGCAGGGCACCCATAGCGCACACCTGCAGCCCTGCAACATGAATAATAAAATGTAACACCCATATTATCAGTGTTAGAGTGTCTGTGTGAAAAGGGGCATTTACTCTCCTTTGACAAGATCAGGAAAGCTTTGCTTTAAATTTAATGAAACTGTCTTAGAACTTAAAATCTTAACCCCAAACCTGTTAAGATAGCACAGCTATCTATTCTATTGTGTAAAGCAGTGTAACTGGAGGCGCTGGATACAGAGACTGCTGGGAAATATAACCCTTATGCTGGTAACAGTTGTCTTGAGGTGGGGCCCTCGGGAAACAGAAGTTTCTTCGGAAACATAGGGCAATTTCAGACGTGACGGGCCAGCCCGTTACCACCAATGGGAATCCGTTTCGGATCCAGGTAAGGAATCAGTCCAGCCATCCTTTAGACGTGCTGAGCTGATTCCACTCGGGGATCGGGGAGGGGGCGGGGCTGTACAGCGTGATGTGTGGCCACACAGCACTGCCCCCCATGCTCCCCTGGCCGCCTGCCCTCTGGGAGACAGGCAGAGGTAACAGATGTTACTTTCCGCTGATTCCGGACCATGGTCCAGCTAACCATGGTTCTGGACCTCCGGGCAGCGGGAGGTCCAGAACCGTGGTCAATGTGTTTCCCGCTGGGTGTTCACTAGGAATGGGACACCGGGGCGAATACTGTATACAAGATTTACCGGTATCGGATCTCCCCGTTATCGGATTTACCGGTATCGGCATATCACATTTTTAACATTGGCCACTTTACCGTTTTTTTTACATTGCAGCCATTCACTTCAATGGCCGCAATTTTAAAAAAAGGGTAAAGCGGCCAGTGATAAAAATCTGGTATGCCGATACCCGTGATTATCGGATTAATCTGATATACCTGATTATCGGGTGTATCGGATTTATCCAATACCAATATTCCCACCCCTAGTGTTCACCGTGGTGAACATCTGGCAGAACGCACTACAGACCTTACGGTACAGCTGCCACCACAGGGGGTTCACTGTGGTTGACCGTGGTATTGTAACATCTGAAATTACCCATAGTTTCAGAAAGGAGACTGAGGCCCTTTTTGGGTGGACCCCACCCGCCCGCCCATATGTACAGGTGGGGGGGTCTGTGGGGGGGCATCCATGGGATTGTCGTGGCAGCTGAGTGGGGGTGCGTACATGCTCCCATGCTCCACCCACCTCCACCCATCACCCATGCATTGGGTGCCAATGGTGGATGCTCTGTGCATGGAGATTGGTGGAGGTGGGTGGGTGTCTTTGGGATGGGCCACCCAGGCACAGCCCCCCCGCCGCCACCTCCACCCATCCCCCACGGACTGCGGAGGCACCACAGTCCATATGAAAATGGCCTGGGAGTAGTTGATGGATGTAAGTCACGTGATGGTAAGTAGTAGTAGTAATTAGCAGCTATTAGCTAGACAGGATCAGGGAACATGACGGGAGCTGGGGGGAAACAACAGGGAATGGATCCCCCATTGTGACCTGTTGGGTGCTTCTCCCAAGCCACTGTGATTGGTCACTGTCATAGAACAGGATGCTGGGCTAAATGGACCATTGGTCTAACCAAGTATGGTACTACTTATGTTCTTATGTAAGTAGTTGTTATTAGATAATTTTTAAAAAGTACAATAATAACAATAACAATTACTTACCATCACATGACTTCCATCTACCAACTATACCCAGTAAACCTCCTGAAACTACGGGTATTTTCAGACGTTACGAGATCACGCTCAACCACGGTGAATTCCCCGTGGGTGAGCATTATCCCGTAACGTCTGGCCAGTGTTACACCAGATGTTCACCCCTGTGAATCNGAAATGATTGGTTTAATACCATAACAGAGTGATTTGATTACATTTTTCATGATCTGAACAAATGTGATAAAAAAATGCTCTACTCTGAAAGTTCTTTGTGTCTAGGCATAGCTAACACTGCCGTTCTGAATGCCCTTTTAGATTATTTTTCCCCCCTGAAGTACTGCAGTCTCATACAAAGAGAGAACTGAATCACCTGCAGCTGGCCTCTATTATGGCCAGTTATAACTAGTGTAAAACCTCCACTTGATTGCTATGCAGAGTTTCAGGATTTCAGTCCTCTCTTCATTATTTTGAAAGGGAAAGCAAAGGTCCCCAAAACCTTTGGGTCTTAGGAATCCATTGAACCATTAAAAAAATCAACCTGACATGTTCTGATATTTCATTGCTTTTCAGGACTGATCCTAAGCATATGTATAAATCACACTGAAGCCAAAAAAGATTATGGGTGCAACCCTCCCTTTTTAGATAATTGGAGCAGAGCCATTGACTGTAATGGATGGAGTTGCACCCTAAGTAATTCTCTTGAATAGGGATGGCTTTAAGCACGTTCTTACATGTTTTCTTGAATTGAAGATTTACAGATTATCATATCTTTTTTTGTTTCCCTGTAAAACTGATTTCCGTAGTGTACTGCCTATGAATGCAGTATCTGAATAATTAGCAGAGAAACAGTGGAACTGTAATTTGGTCATGTTTCTGTAACTGTCAGGAGCCTTAACTGCATGTCTCAATCCATGATGTACTGCTTTATTGACTTGCAGGGTGGCATCTTTACTGAGAATGCTTATGCCTATGCTTCTGCAGTACTCATTACAACCATTGTTCTTTTGTACTTGAGTTTCATTGCCCCTTTTCACACAGACACTCTAACACTGATAAAATGGGTGTTACATTTTATTATACATGTTGCAGGGCACCCATAGCGCACACCTGCAGCCCTGCAACATGAATAATAAAATGTAACACCCATATTATCAGTGTTAGAGTGTCTGTGTGAAAAGGGGCATTTACTCTCCTTTGACAAGATCAGGAAAGCTTTGCTTTAAATTTAATGAAACTGTCTTAGAACTTAAAATCTTAACCCCAAACCTGTTAAGATAGCACAGCTATCTATTCTATTGTGTAAAGCAGTGTAACTGGAGGCGCTGGATACAGAGACTGCTGGGAAATATAACCCTTATGCTGGTAACAGTTGTCTTGAGGTGGGGCCCTCGGGAAACAGAAGTTTCTTCGGAAACATAGGGCAATTTCAGACGTGACGGGCCAGCCCGTTACCACCAATGGGAATCCGTTTCGGATCCAGGTAAGGAATCAGTCCAGCCATCCTTTAGACGTGCTGAGCTGATTCCACTCGGGGATCGGGGAGGGGGCGGGGCTGTACAGCGTGATGTGTGGCCACACAGCACTGCCCCCCATGCTCCCCTGGCCGCCTGCCCTCTGGGAGACAGGCAGAGGTAACAGATGTTACTTTCCGCTGATTCCGGACCATGGTCCAGCTAACCATGGTTCTGGACCTCCGGGCAGCGGGAGGTCCAGAACCGTGGTCAATGTGTTTCCCGCTGGGTGTTCACTAGGAATGGGACACCGGGGCGAATACTGTATAAAAGATTTACCGGTATCGGATCTCCCCGTTATCGGATTTACCGGTATCGGCATATCACATTTTTAACATTGGCCACTTTACCGTTTTTTTTACATTGCAGCCATTCACTTCAATGGCCGCAATTTTAAAAAAAGGGTAAAGCGGCCAGTGATAAAAATCTGGTATGCCGATACCCGTGATTATCGGATTAATCTGATATACCTGATTATCGGGTGTATCGGATTTATCCAATACCAATATTCCCACCCCTAGTGTTCACCGTGGTGAACATCTGGCAGAACGCACTACAGACCTTACGGTACAGCTGCCACCACAGGGGGTTCACTGTGGTTGACCGTGGTATTGTAACATCTGAAATTACCCATAGTTTCAGAAAGGAGACTGAGGCCCTTTTTGGGTGGACCCCACCCGCCCGCCCATATGTACAGGTGGGGGGGTCTGTGGGGGGGCATCCATGGGATTGTCGTGGCAGCTGAGTGGGGGTGCGTACATGCTCCCATGCTCCACCCACCTCCACCCATCACCCATGCATTGGGTGCCAATGGTGGATGCTCTGTGCATGGAGATTGGTGGAGGTGGGTGGGTGTCTTTGGGATGGGCCACCCAGGCACAGCCCCCCCGCCGCCACCTCCACCCATCCCCCACGGACTGCGGAGGCACCACAGTCCATATGAAAATGGCCTGGGAGTAGTTGATGGATGTAAGTCACGTGATGGTAAGTAGTAGTAGTAATTAGCAGCTATTAGCTAGACAGGATCAGGGAACATGACGGGAGCTGGGGGGAAACAACAGGGAATGGATCCCCCATTGTGACCTGTTGGGTGCTTCTCCCAAGCCACTGTGATTGGTCACTGTCATAGAACAGGATGCTGGGCTAAATGGACCATTGGTCTAACCAAGTATGGTACTACTTATGTTCTTATGTAAGTAGTTGTTATTAGATAATTTTTAAAAAGTACAATAATAACAATAACAATTACTTACCATCACATGACTTCCATCTACCAACTATACCCAGTAAACCTCCTGAAACTACGGGTATTTTCAGACGTTACGAGATCACGCTCAACCACGGTGAATTCCCCGTGGGTGAGCATTATCCCGTAACGTCTGGCCAGTGTTACACCAGATGTTCACCCCTGTGAATCCCCGGGGGGGGGGGGTGAGGGAATCAGATTTACCATGCTTCCGTCCCTGGAGGAGGGACGGTAGCGTGGTAAATCTGATTCCTCCCCTCCCCCCGCAATTCATGGGGGTGACCACCCGGCGTAACACTGGCCAGACGTGGCGTTGACACTCTCGACCACGGGGAATTCACGCTCCTCTAGTTCTTGCCCTCAGCCTTACCTCCTGTCGTGCCTCCCAGTCCTGACCCTGAACCCTGTTACCCCCAGACCCCATGTCTGCCCATGTCCTGGATACTCCTCACCCCTGTGCTCCTTACACCTACCTTACAGAGTTGTTGTGAGGGTAAGCTTGATAAGGATTGTAAAGCACTTTCAATGTTGAAAACATTAGAGAAAAGATAATGGTGTCCAGAGCTCCCTGGATTGGTGGTTGGAGCTTAGCCCTTCAGGTGAATTGTTGAGGGAGGTAATGAGTCTTACACAGTTTTGGAAGGCTTCTCGGCCATTGGGACTGGGTCGCATAACAACCATGAACTGAGAATTGATTGTGCAATAACTGACACAGAGATTTGAGCCTGCTACTAATAGCAACTGTTATTATGTGCAATCAGGAATATGCATTGATGATTTCAAGCAATAAAACACAAGGTAATTCTGATTATATTTTAATGCAGAATCCCACCTTATTTTTCTTAATGCAGTATCAATTTTGCTACTTATGATTGAATTTCACTTAGCAACACAGATTAGTTATGGCAATTCTGTTTACCTTAAGAATATTTTTCTTTCTGCAGCTTCTGCGACATTTGAAGACTTTCAGATTCGCCCCCATACTCTCTTTGTTCACTCATACAGAGCACCAGCCTTCTGTGACCACTGTGGAGAAATGCTGTGGGGTCTTGTCCGTCAGGGACTTAAATGTGAAGGTAAATTAGAATTATATGATTTGACCAAATGGTTGTAAATAAAGTATTCACATTAGAATTAGGATCTTCTTTTTTTCAAGGGACTCAGTGTGGCTCTCCTGTGTACCACATATTTGCCAACAGTGTTTTGAAATGGCATGGAAAGAAGGGGAATTCTTGGATGCAGTGGAGAATAGTATTAATAATCTAATTTCTCCCACTGCTCTGCCAGGCTCCAAAAGGCATTCCACAATCTGTTGCAAGGGTTGATCAGAATTCAGTGAATGTGGAGTCAGTCCAAGTTAACCCTGAGCTACCCCACTCCTGCAGACACACATTTTCTAATCTGATATGGACTGCATTGGTGACAGCACATCAGTGTGAACAGCCAGTTAATTTACCCAACACAAGATGAAGATATAATTAATATGGACTGGAATACAGATTAGTTACGGATTTAGACCACAAATTTTATGGATTTCTGGATACAGATTTTCCCACTGACTTCAAAGGGAAACCAATCTGCGATTCATTCTAATAGCCACATTATTAGAATGAAGGGGGGTGGGAAAGAGATGACTGAGGTGGTTGGGGGCCTGGAAGTGAGCTGAGGGGGTGGGTTAACAAGAGTCAGTCTACATAAATAGGAAAGCAAGCACACGTACCCAACTGGTGGAGCCTGCCTGCAGCAAAGAAGAGGACACAATATGGCTGAAAACTTCTTGGTGCAGGCAGTTTTGCTCTGTTTGTCTCCATGTTTAGCCTATCCTGTCCCCTTTAGGGATGTGCAGCACTTACCTCTTTCATTTTTGTTGTTTTATGTGTTAAAAATGTAATAAAAATGAAATGACATGCACACCCCTCATATTGTGCTGGCTGACTGTCATCCAAAATGGGCTGGCAATTGGCAGCAAAGCCCCTCTGCCTGTCCCCTTCCCCCTCGTTACCCTAAAGCTCATTGGGATGGTGCTGCACCAATGCCATGTCTGCCTTTCCAAAATTTGAAAAAGTCTTCCTGTGGCACTGCTCCAATGAGCTTTTCAGAAATCTAGAAATCCATAATTGGCATGGCAAATTATGAATTAATCCATAACTGCCATTTATGGACAGTAACAGATTAATCTGAATCCATCCCATGGCATAGGTGCAGCTCCACTCCAATGAGCTCTAGGCTAATGGTGGGAAAGGAGAAGAGGATCCGATGTTTGGCAGCCGTGGGGGATTGGATGAGGGCAAGCCGTCTGAAGCTGAATCCTGACAAGACGGAGGTGATGTTGGTGGGGATGCCTTCATCACCTCAAGACTGGACTAATGTAATGCACTCTACGTGGGGCTACCCACGTGGGGTGACTGCTTGGAGACTGCAACTGGTTCAGAATGCAGTGGCCCGCCTCCTTACAGAGGTGGGGCACCGTGAGCATATAACACCTGTGCTTGGCGCACTGCATTGGCTGCAATGGCTGATTTTATATTTTATAGTAATATTTTGTTATTATTTTTTTATCTGCTGTTGTTGTTTTTATTGTAAGCTGCCCTGAGCTGCCAGAGGCAGGAGGAGGTGGGATAGAAATTTTAGTATAAATAAATACATACATAAATATCCCTAGTAACTAAGTTGATCTACTCTGTACTAATTCTTTAAAAGGCAGGAAATGCCTTTAAGAAAAACAAAACTGTCTGGTTTTTCCTTTGCTATAAATGACAGCAGGGCTGTGGAGAGAAATTTGAGGTCTCAGTACATCCTCCTACCTCCCATGCAATCCAATTTCTGGAAATTTTACTGGTACTTTGTTTATACATATGTTACTTGCAATTATTATTTTACTCATCAATTTTTAATGTATATTAAGAAAGAAAAATTATTCTTGTTTTGAGAGGGCTTCCCAAGCTTAGGTGCCCAATACAATTGTACCCCAACATTCCACCTCACCCTGCCTTGTGTAGCCTGAATGAAAGAACTTTACCTTAGCTCCGTATGATTTCCTTGTTTAAAAATGAGATCCCATGGGTGGGAAAAGGCAAACACAATAGTAATTGAATTCTCATCCGATTAAAAACTTTCATATAATATTTTCATCATACTTATAGCTCCCTCCAGTACTATGTCAAATCCACTCCTCGATGTGAATGCTTGTTTTGTACATTGTTCATTGAAATATATCCAATGTTTCTCATTTTGGAAACACCATATAACCACCATTTTAGATTGTAAGTGTTCTTCTTTCCACAACAATTTGTTTTTTCCTCTACCCCCCACCCTTTTTTAATTAGGCCTTCAGGCCATGAAACCTTTTTCTGGTATATCAGTAATATCCCCTGACATTCAGTAGCCAGATAGAGCCATCAGACTGTGTAGAGTTGAACGTAAATGGGGACAGAAAATGGTAGAGGAGAGATAGAAAGAAAGTTTGATTACATCTAAAAGCATTATTAATGGAAAATAGAACCTGTACTAATTAGTCTCATGTCAACATTGGTACGCTGAAGTGTATTATTCTATTACAGAAAGTGGGTAATGATTTTTTTAAAATGGCTTCCTTTTCATTTAAATTGAAGGGTAATGTTTTGTGGTGCTATGTCCTAAAGCCTGGATAATTTGAGATATCAGAAAATATAGGTATTAGGAAACTATTATAGCCATTATAGGTTAATGCTAATGGAATAAGAATAGTGGGGTTTCAGGAGAGATGGTGAGTATGAGTGAAATGACACAGATGACAGTGATCTTCTTTCCATTTGTTCCCTACAGAGAAGGCAAAATTACTATCTGGATCTAGTGTAGTCTTGTTGAATGGTATAAACACAACAATAAACTTTATTTATCATCTGTTGCTTCCAGCAGCTAAATCCAACTATTTCATAGATATGTTTGCAAACCCAGCTCTTCTTTTTAAGGAGAAGCATTTTACACTGTTTATCAATAGACAGGTTGTAATAATGTTGGGTGAAAAATATTATAGTCAAACTGTTGATAGTACGAAAGGAACTTTTGACTTACAGATTATATTAATATTTAATTTGATGCATTTAGTATTATACTGGTTCTAAGTAAATTGCAATAGTAATAAATATATCCTACATCCTATGCTAGGCATGGGAAAACTCAGGTCCAGCGTCTAAATACAGCTCATGGCTAGTTTTTATTTGGTCCACTTCCAGTTCCTGGATCAGGCCCTTGAATCTAGTTCCTACCCTCAAGCACTGAAAGAGTGAGCTCAGGATAAGAGAGCATAGATGAAGGCATGCACACATGGATAGGAGACATATCCATGATCTGAACCCTCCTCTTCTTGAGGGCATCTCTTATAAAAGCACCCCCATACCCAACTTCTATGTGGCCCTCAGAGCTTGAACTAATTTTCAGAGTGGTCTCTGAGTGGGAATAGGTTCTCCACCCCTGTCCTACTATGCCATTGTTATGCAATACCACTGAATTCATTGGGATTGTACTAAACCCCCCAAAACACAGAATGTAGACCTTTTTATCAGCATTCCCTCAGTCACAGTCTGGTCCTTCCATTAGCTGTAAACTCTCTTCCATCCCTATCACTGAAACATCATCCTAGGTTCTCTTACTCATGAGAATCTTCTCAGATCAAAAATTCCAGGAGTAAGGCAGTGAGACAGGTTGTCTGTTTAATATGTACTTTCAAAAGGCCTCATCTTCCTATTATGTAAATGTCAAGGGCCCTGAGCCTGTTCTTTTGATTATTTTTTTTCCCCTCCAGCTGATTTCTGTAAAGTTATAATTGATCTATATTATTATGAGATACGAGCTGAACCACTGTATGATGTTTGGCTCTGACTTCCCTCACTCTGTCGAGAGCATCTGTACTGAGTTCCAATTAGCTTTCTACCAATGACCAACACACAGTGAACCCTTTTTTCTCACATCAGTTCTGTGGATGGCAGTCTTTATGATGGGCTTCCTAGCTTCTCAGACGGATGAAATCAGACAAAAAACTATCTTCCAGGTGTACGTTGTACAGCCTTCTTAATGTTTTCAGCCACTAGTCTTGCAAACGGAAATTTAAAACTCAGATTTGATCATGGTATTAACTATTGGAAGTTCATAGCATTACTTGTGCTGCTGAGATGAGCCATAGAACACTTTTAAACTGCAAAACTCCCAACTAAATAAGAACATATAGGAGCAATTGTTTTAGTGAAAACATTTCATCTTTTCTTTCCAGGGTGTGGTCTAAACTACCACAAAAGATGTGCATTTAAAATTCCCAACAACTGCAGTGGTGTACGTAAAAGACGACTCTCAAACGTATCCTTAACAGGGCTCAACAATATCCGGACAGTATCTGCAGAACCATCACCCACCGCCTCAGACGAAGCTCTTCTGGTATGAATTTCCTCAGTGTTAAAATAGTAAATCATCTTATTCTATAATGAAATATGACATCTGGGGATCTTTTCTCCTGGAGTGATTTCAGACGTTACACAGTCCCAATTCACCACAGTGGATTCCCAGCAGTGGCGAGCCGTCCAACCACCCCCCCCCCATGGTCCAGGAAGGCCCCGAACAGACGTGACGGGACCAGGACCACGGCAGGGAATCGAACAGACAGGCCACGGCCCAGAGCAGCACAACAGACATGACGCCGATTCTGGGCTGTGGTCAAAACACCCAGAAGGCACTGGGGAGGGGCGGGAGGCAGACATGTCCGACTGAGGGCAAACAAAGTCAAAAGCGCCAAAAGGACACGCCCACACAAGGGAAATGGGAAGGGGAGAAGGGAGAAGAACCACTGAGGCAGCACACACAGCAGGCACATGGAAAATGAGGTCACAGTGGAACACATAGCACAAACACACATCCAGGCGCATACACACCTGCACGGGAAAGGAAAGGAAGGGGGAACACAGCAGGACCGGACAATACACACACGGCACAATGGGAAAAGGGGGGGCGGGGACAGGGAGGAGGGGAAATCCGGCCCAGGGGCAGAGCAGGACACGGAACGGCATCCGAAACCCCCACAACAGCACAGCCTGCACTGGCATCCCCACAGCGACACAGGCAGTTCTGGAATGGGGGAACCCCAGGGGCAGAGCACAGGGGCAGGCCACACGGAACAGGGAGCGGCCCGGGAACGGTCCAGGAGGCTGTCAGGGACCCCATGCGCTGGCGAGGGTGCGATGGAGGTGAGCCGGAGCCGAAGTGCAGAGCAGCCGGTCCAACTCCTCCCCCCCCCAGAGGACACTGGGAGGTGCTTTCCTGGGGCCCCATAACCCCACGGTCACAGAGTCACCCAAGGAGGGCGCGGGGGCACGGGCACAGGAGGGATTGAGACCGGACTATGAAGGACAGCAGCACCCGGGGTGCTGGGAGCCGCCTCGGAGATCAGGACACAGCCACAGGAGAAGACAGTCATGGAGGGGGACACCAGTTGCAGAGGTGGACGGGGGGGCCCTCGGAGTGGGCCAAGAGGCACAGGCAGGGGCAGCAGAACCCCAGGAAACAACCAGCAATGCAGCAAGCTAGGAACATCAGGGAGGGAGCGGGCAGCGACCCACGGCGAAGGGGCGGAGGCGGGAGCCCAAAGCGGGGCCAGCATCCAGGGTCCGGAAGGCACAGGGGGCCTCACAGCCAGATGCAGGGGGTCATGAAGGGTGCACGAAGGGTGCACAAAGTGGGGCCACTGAAGCATGCCCCAACGGTATCCCAGCGCAGACATGTGGTGGGCAACTAGATAGTAAGCTTCGAAGGGATCCTGCACAGTGAGCCCCGCCTACACATCGGATCAGGACCACACACCAGCCAGCACCGCGAGGTCCGCCCCGGTGGGCTCCGACAAACCATAGTCTGCAGCTGGGGGCCACGGAAGGTGACCGAGATCCAACAGTCAGTGATAGATCGCCCCACGCGACCGCTGGTACCCACGGGCCCCATGCACACAGCCAAAGAAGGACATGGCCAGGGCAGGGCCCCCTTCCTCTAGACAGGCTGTGTAGGTGGACAGGCTGCACACAGAGAGGGCAGGCATGGTCTCCGCTGCTGACCACCACACATGTGCGCACCTCATCTCCGGGATGCGCCCATCAGGAAAGGGATGGAGGCCCAGCGTCTCCGCATGCAGCCGGCAATCGCGGGCACTCACCACATAGCCAAAGTAGGCCGGAGCTCAGACTCGCATAGGCACCTGTAAGGCTGTCCGGGCAGCTCAGGAGCAATTGCATGGCCGGGGAATGCCACAGGTCACACAGGCCCATGGTCTCGTGGAAGCTCCAGCCATGAGGGGCTCCAGGGGCGGCGGAGCCCGCGAGCCCTGAGGAAGCGCTGCCAGCCATAGTCCAGCAAGTGGCGGAGACTAACTGCAAGGGAAGGGGGGCCCCACAAGCCCTGGAGGGACGGGAGGGGAAGCAGGGGAGCTCCAAGGCCAAGCGACAAGGTCACAGACCGCAACATGGCACGGCAAAAAAACGAGGCGTGGGGTGCATACCCACCCCAGCTGCTGGAACCAAGCACACATACAGGACAGCCTACACACTAATGAGGGTGGCGAGGACAGCAGGCAGCCAACACAGAGAGGTGGGAGGTGATGACAGCAGGAATGCAGCTGTTGTCTGCACGCCCGGCACAGGCTGGACCATGCGCAAGGTCCTACGAAGGGACCGCAGGTGTGCGCCTTGGGGCAGGAGCCGGGCCAGCTGGCCGGGAGGGCAGCCAAAGTGCCCCCCCCCGTCGCCAGGGCACTACCTGGGGGTGGGCCAACACAAGGTGCAGCCTATAAGAGGTGCGCCTCCAACCCACTCGGGGCATCATTCACCATAGAGCTGGGACAGCTGGGTGCCTGCAGGATGCACCTAGCCACCTGCACTGAGTGGTACTGCTCACACACGGACCTCTTGCACACCCAGCTGAGGTGCACCTGGGCGCCCGCCTGTGGGTGTGCATGGCCAGGAGCACTGCTAGAGCACGGAGGGCCCACCACACCGGCTCAGGTCCCTGCGGGTGTCCGAGGTGGCCTGACAGGCCCTCCTCCGCACCCAGAAGCAGGCTGATGCACTCCGCGAGGCAGCCGGACGCCTCCAGTGGCGGAGGGAGACCATGGAGCGCACAGCCCTGCTCGCTATGCCCATTGACCGGTGGGTATGGGTCACGGAACGGGCACAGGGATGGTAGTCCAGGGCGCTGGCACAGTGGGATGAGGCCGCCTGCAGAGCGTACTTTCGGATGCAGCGGCACATCCTGCTGCGGCTCGCGGAGCTGTTAACACCCTATGGAAGCACACCCCCACACGGGCCCCCATTCCCATGGTCCAGTGGGTGGCCATCGGGGTCTGGGCCCTAGCAATGCCCGACTCCTGCTGGTCCGTCTCGCAGCACTTCAGTGTTGGGGTGATCACCGTCACCGGGATCCTGCGGGATGTCTGCAAGGTGGTGGAGGGCGTGCTCCTGGACCGAGCGATCTAGCTGGTGGACCAGGAGACCGTGATGGCTGGCTTCGGAGCTGGCGGATTCCCCAACTGCATGGGCGCAGTGGACGGCACCCACATCGAGATCCTCCGCCCATCTGATGGGGAGGCCGTGGAATACGCCAACAGACACAGATACCACTCCCTGCAGCTGCAGGGGGTCATGGACCACTGGGGGCAGTTCATAGACATTTACACGGGCCACTCTGAGTGTAGCCACGATGCCCGAATCATAACTCGGATCGAGGGGGTGCTAATGCCCGCCTGCATTCTGGGGGAACCTGGCCTATCCACTCACCCAGTGGCTGATGAAAGCATACCCGGTCGCCACAAATCCTGTGGAGGCGCTCTACAACAATCGCCTGTGTGCAAGCAGAACCGTGGTTGAGAGGGCCTTCGGGGCCCTCAAGCAACGCTGGAGGTGCCTTGCAGGCCAGCTGGACTTCACGGTGGAGACTTCAACCCTGGTGATTGGAGCCTGCTGTGTGCTGCACAACGTGCGTGAGACCGATGGGGCCGCCCTCGACTACCCCATGCCCTGGCGCCCTCCTGGCCCTGTTCCTCTCTATGTGAATGCAAAGAACCCACAGGAGTACCGATACACAAAGTGCATCCGTGCTGCCCTGGCCAGGTGGATCAGGCCGAGGCGTGAGGTTGCACACCCCCGTCTCCATCCCCCCGGGGCCCCCACCGGCACCCTGGGTGCACCCCTCGACGCCCACCCACCCCCAGCCGTGGGCCCATAAACAGAACCACAGAAGCAACTGTGGTGCATGTACATTTATTGTGACCACCACCTACAGGTGCCCCCCACCAACACTACCACCACCCACCTCCCAGTGCCGTGTACCCCCCTCATGCCACTCTCCCCCTCCCCCCAGCCCCCCATGACCAGCATGTCTCCGGGGCCTCCCTCTTGGCTTCCCTGTGGGCGCCGTGGAGCTCTGAGAGCTCCCCTCCCCCCCCGCTGTCCATGTCCCCAACAGTATCCTGGGAGGCTTCAGTGTCCAGAGGGGCAGGGGTGTTGAGAGGGCGGGTGGACCCAGGGCTGAAGGGGCCCCCTGGGTGGCAGTTCCTCCAGAGGCCTACAGGGACAGGTAGGCAGATGCGCGGGCGCAGTGGGCGTGCCGGTGGCTGGGGCGGTGGCAGAGGCGGTGGGGGCACCAAAGGGCCCAGCATCGGGGCTGGGGCAGGCAGGTTGCCCGGTGGGGTGGCTGCCATCATATAGGCACCCATGCTTCCCGCATGAAGCAGCCGCGAGGTGCCGATGTCATGGGACCGGTCCATCTTGGCAGAGTGCTCCCTCACCAGCCAGTCAATGGCCTGTTCCAGCCATCCGAACACCTCCACCTGCCTGCTGTGCTCCCAGTGCTCCTGCCTCCATTCGAGGTGCACCTCCGCCTGCAGCCTCTGATCCCTTGCCTCCGCTTGCTGCACGGCCTTTTCAGTGGCCGCCTCCATGCAATCGATGGTCGCTATCATCTGCTCACCCTGCTCCGTGGTGCTGCAGACAATGTCCTCCACCTGATCCTCCCTCCATGCTTGGTGCTCCCTCATCCGCTGGGCCGGGGGCACGGGGCTGGCTTTCTGGGACCCGGTGGGTCACCCTGTTGGGGTGCACAGTAGGGGTTGGTCAGATGCCCCAGCCGCCCGCCCCCCATCCCATGCCGCAGCTGGTGGGTCCTGAGCCCCCCCTTCTGGTGACTGGCTGGTGCCCTCCCCCAGAATTCCCCTGCACCTGGGTCCCCCCTCCCCCGCACTACTCAGGCCGGGTCCCCTGCCCAGTCACCCCCGGCCTTCACTCCCCCCACTTGCCATGTTGCCTCACCTGGGACCTCTAGCTGCTCCTGGGGCTGCTCACCGCCATTCCCTTCACCTGTCTGTCCCGGGTGCCGGGGCGTGGCGTGACCTGCGATGATATTGGAGGGGGTGGGTGGGGGTGGGTATTGCGTGTCCCCCAGGGGCCCCAGCACCCCCTTTCTGAAGTCGGGGTGCCCGGGGTTGCTGGGGGTGGCCCAGTGGCCGATGTACCCCCCTCCCTGCCTCGGACTGCCCCCTCCAATCCGTTTCCCTTCCCACCCACTCACTTACCCTCTATGTCGTTCTTGGAGCCCTCCGAGGCCGGTCCTTCCGTGTTGCTCGGGTCCCCTTGCATCCCCTGGCCAGGGGCGCCCGGTGTGCCAGCCTCAGCCCCTCCCGGTATGGAGGTTGGCTGGGGACTGCTGGGGCCGGTGCACGAGGGGGCCCTGCAGATCCTCATGGGGGATCCTGTGTTCCTCATGGGGGGCGGGTCCCCTGGAGACGGTGCTTTCTAGGGGAGGTGATGAGGGGAGGGGGTACCTCAGACCATTCCCTACCCTGGACCACGGCGCTCCCCGTGAGGCACAGAGTGACTATGGAGCCCTTCATGTGTAGGATGCGGTCCAGGGCGTCATAGTAGGGGGCGGTCCGGGCTCCGTGCCCGGACCACTGGTTGTTGTCTTTAATGGCTTTGTACCCCCTCTTGAGCTGCTTGATCTTAGAGCGGCATTGGCCCATGGTCCTGTGGTGCCCCGCGCCTCCATGTCCCGCACGATCTCTTGGTAGACATGCTTATTCTGCTGGTTCACGGCTAGCTCCAACTGGTGCTCCAGAGTCCCCCAGATCCTAATAAAGTCCTGGGTTTCCCTGGGCCCCCATTGCCCCCCTCGGTGGTACGGCCGTCTCCCATGGGGGCCCTCCTGGTCCCGGTCCTCCTCCTCCTGCTCCTCTGCATGCCCTCCGCCCGTCTTCTCTGGGGGCTCGAGCTCCCAGGACCATTTCCTTGTCTGTGGGTCGTAGGGGGGGGTTGGTTGCCGGGTTGCCTCATCCCTGCGGCCCTCCCCCGTTCCCCCCACTTGTAGGGTCATCCCTCCCCCTTGGTGCCCCTGTGCCTCTTCCCCCCCTTCGGTCCCCTTACCCGTTTCCAGGTTGCCTCGTCCCCTGGGCCGGTTGCCAGCGCTGGGGTGGCGTGTCCCGGCTGCTGCTGCTGCTGCTGCTGCTCCTGCTCTCCCCCCACCACCCCCATGTGCAGCACAACCACCTCCTCCGCCTGTGCCTCCTCCTCCACCTCCTCTTTCTCCCTTGCTTTCTCGCCCTCCGCTCTCCTCTCCCTTCCACCTCGCTCCATCTCGTCATGTCCCCCTGCTACTGTGTGCCCTTTAAATCTCCCTCCCCGGCCTGTGTTGTTGCTCGATTCCTGGCAGCGACTCTGCGTGCTTTGTCCCCAGCTGGGAATCATTTTGCTTGATTCCGGCCAGTGATTGCCGTTCAGATGTTACGTTTTGTTGTTTCCTGGTGGGAATTGCTTTGACCACCCTTTCAGAGATGGTCCAGGCCAGACCTCCTGAAGGGTGGTTAATATTGGGTATTTTCAGATGTTACGATCCCATGCTCAACCACGGTGAATACCCACATGATGAGCAAGGGACCGTAACATCTGTTGGCCCAACAGGTGATTCCCGCCAGATCTTCACCCCCATGAATCACGGGCGGGAATCACATTGACCAAGCAAACGGCCCTCCTGCCCAGACCATGGCTGTTTGCATGGTCAAGGAGATTCCCGCCCGTGATCAACGGGATCATCACGTCTGTCCCCTGACCACGTCCCAGAATCAGCAGCCGTGCCCGCTGCTGATTCCGGGCCGTGGTCAATGCCCCAGGGGGCGGGCGGGCACTGCAGCCGCATTGGCCGCGGTGCCTGCCCATCTCCCAGGGGGCAGGCGGCCTAGGGAGCATGGGGTGTGCGGCTGTGCGGACGCACGTTAGCTGCGCAGCCCCACCCAATTCCCCGCCGGGATAAGACGGCACATCTGTTGGCCGTGCCGTTTTGATCCCGGCGGGGGATCAATTGATGATTCCGTGATGGGGCCAATGCTGGTCCTGTCACATCTGAAAATACCCATTGTCCCCTACTGGGGATTGTCTGTGGTGAACATCTGGCGCCTGCCGAACAGACGTTCACGACCGTTTGGCCCCGCCGCGGGGTTGAGTGTGATTCACTGTGGTTGACTGTGATCTCATAACATCTGAAAACACCCTTGGTGTAGTTCTCAGTAGAATAAATTAATTTGTATATAAATTGTCCACGTTGTTCTGTAAGAATTGTACAGATACAATAGAAATACAGTTTATATTTATTTAGCTTTGTTTCCATCGTTAATGTTAGTACAATAAATAATATTCTGATTAAGATGGTTTAAAATACTTTATTTTAAATTATTTTATTATTTATTTATTATTTATTTTAAATATTTAAATTATTTATTTTAATAATTTAAATAATTTAAATATTTAAATAATTTATTTTAAATTATTTTAATAAGTATACAATTAAGTTTATTATTTTATAAATACAAATAAGTTTATTATTTTAATAAATTATACAATTTTCAGTGCTGTCATCTTTACCCCTGGCAAGTGATCCCAATCAGTTGCTAGATCTGCATAAAGAGCTTAGAAGACTTGCTTTTAATAAGAGAATCAAAATGTTTACTCGGGAACTGAAAAAGACAGTCTATACAGAGACAGTCATTAGGGTATGCACATTCTTCAAGGCCTCTGTGCCTGGAAGCTTCTCACAGTTATTCTGCAAGGCTTGTGTGGCTTGTGTTTGTTCGGGAGAAGAAATTTAATTTTATACCCAGATAAATGATACTGATGATGATGATTGATGATGAATTTTAAAATGCACTATATTCTGAACACAGAGCTTCCAATACTTAGACAGAAAAAGAATCGTCTTTACTAGTTCACAGTTTGCAGTTGTAAAAAGTCTTCGGTGTTGGATGTCTTTGTCATCACAACATTCCCAATACATCAGCTAGCTTTGAAAAGGATATAGTAGAAATGGAAAGTAGGAATGGGAAAGAGCAACAAAAATGATCAGATGTGTGGAACAGCTTGTATATAAGGACAGACTCAAAAGATTAGGGATGCTCAGCTTAGAAAAGAAACAACTGATGGGGAACTGCAAGGCCTATAAAGTCATGAATGGAGAATAGTATGAAGAAAATGAATAGGGAAATGACTAACCATTTTTCAAAATGCAAGAGCTAGGAGTCATCAGCCAGCAGGCTTAACACAAACTAACAGAGATACTTTTTTTCCACACAGTATAAAAATGGAACACATTTCAGTAGGATGTTGTAAAGGCCAGTAGAATAATTTTCTTCCCAAAAAGTTTAGACAAGTTAGAGTCATAGAGCCACAAGACTGGAAGGGACCTCAAGGGTCACCCAGTTCAGCCCCCTACACCACTGCAGTACCTGCCACACCCCAACCATCTGCACAGAGAAATCCCACCAATAGAGACTGGGGCCACCCAGAGCACACTGATGCCTGAAATAACAGGAAATCTTTTTTAAAAATAGGATCCAGATGTCCCAGACAGGTGAGCCACACCCATGGTACAGGGGAAGGCGAAAAACTCTCAGAGTCAACTGCCAATCTACCCAAAGGGAAAATTCTTTCCGGAACCCAGATATGGCAATCAGTTAGACCCTGAGCAGGCACACAGGCCCCACCAGCAGGGCACCTGATATACAATATAGTACCCAGGCCTCAGAATGCCATGACAGTCCCACCTCCAGCTGAAGACAACTTTGATGCTACAGGAAGGAAGGGGGTGGGACCCAACATGTATTGCTGGGGAGGGACCCCAAATACCTCGTCCTGCAAACATCAAATAATAAAAACTCCTTATAAAATATATGCCATAAATGTATCCAACTCCATTTTGAAGCTATTCAGATTCTTTGCTCTCACAACTGCCCCTGGACGCTTATTCCAGTAGTTCACTGCTCTAATTGTTAAAAAAACATCATCTAATTTCCAGTCTAAACTTACTGATAACCAGCTTGTATCCATTCATTTTTGTACCCATGTTCATGGAGGATAGATTTATAAATGGCAATTATCCAAGGTAGTCTTAAGGTGCAACCTTGTGCTCAGGATGTCCCTAAACCTATGGCTTTAGGAAGCTGTAAGTGGCCGAAAGGAGATGGATCACATATATGCCACATTCTTGTATTTTTCGCTGATCCACCGAGTTTTAGGCATAGTCACTTGGTAAAAAAAACATATATGATGCTGGCCCAGTTAGGCCCGGTTCACCTCACGTGGGCCAGTGTCACGGCTGGCCATCTGTTTGTGGTGCACCATATGTGAGCTTGGTTCCTACCCCAGCTGAGCGGGAGCCAGGCGGGAAATGTGGGCCCAATATGAACTGGGCCCGTAGTTCTCACCCAGCTCCTGCCCAGCCAGGGCAGAGTGGGCGAGCTGGGCGGGAACGTGTTTTCCTGGTCCAGCTCCTACCGATGTTCAGAGGCTGTCATGGTGGTGATTCATGGCTGCCTATTACAGGCAGCCATGGCTGTCCTTCATGGCGGGGGTGGAGGGGCGACATTGAGAACACCATGATGAGAACCAAATTACATAGCAATGCTCTTATACACACGTTGCTCCCTGCCCTCCCCTCGCCCTCCTTCCCACAATCGGAGCATACCCAGCCGGGCAGGGGGAAGCCCTCCTCTCCACAGGGTGGGCCAGATGTCCCTCTGGGATGTCTGTTAACACTCACTGTCAGAGCCACATTCCTGGGCTTACTAGACAGTAATTCGATCCATTACGGCAGTTCTCACATTCTTATGTATTTGCACCCATGTATACAGTTGTGAACCTAATGGTGAAATTTTGTAGTTTAAAAACCAAATACAGAGTTTAAAAGAAGATGAAAACTATCCCTGTCATGTTTTCTTCGTAATTAAAGTGTTACGCTTAATATTAAACTTGACACGTTAGAAGTGTGCTATTCCAAATGACATAGCAATGGTTATACGCAGCAGAATCTATTAATTCCACTTATGTACTGTTGCTGCTAATTATCATTAGCCTTTCACTACTTAGAAAATCCAGGTGCTTATGCATACATTTTAAATAAAAGTGGGAATCTATGAAAAATTAATTAGGTAATCAAGTTTTATAAAACAAAATCCTTTACAGGTTTTTTTGCAGTTCTGAAAAGTTTATTTTGGAAATACATACTTAGTACTGTTGTGGCATTAATAATAAAAATATAATTAAGAGACAGTTTGACAGACTTCAGAACTGTGATTATAAAATGGTGGTTGTTGGTTAATATAAATTTTAATGATTTTAAAGTTGTCTCAGGTCTTATTGTGAAAAAAATCCATATTGGATTAGGAAGGATAAAGTGTTTTTCAGGAATATAAATTGTTGAAATGTGATTCTTATGCAATCTTGAGGCTAAATTTGGAATGGTATACATAAAAACTGTAGTGCTTTTTTTCCTGTTACTTCATAATTGTTACTTATATAATTAATTGCTATGCAAAATGTTGAGGAAGAAGGATGGGATGGTGACAAAAATATTAATCCATTTCCCTTTAGGTTGAATTCAGTCCCTTTAACTTAGGACACAAATTACTGTGTTAATGACTGGTTTCCTACATAAAATTATTTGGGTGTCTTATGCAAGTGTCTCCATCAGAGAAACTAACAACTAGGGGTGTGCAATTCTTTTTCATTGTTATAAAAACAACAACAAAAATCATATTTTTGTCATCATTATTGCAATAATGAAAAAGAAAAAAAATAATTCCAAAATTTCTGAATAAAAATGAACATTTTCAATTTTTTAAAAAATTGAATTTTGGGAGATAAATATTAGGCTATGACATCTTTGTTTTCCAACCATTCTGCATGGCATTTGGATACCATGTACCCATTACCCATGGGATCATCCCTGCAATATTCCAGAAGGATTGGATAAAGGGACCTGACTTTATAAGCATCATGGTTTGTGATGCATTTCCAGCTCTAGTGTCTTTGTTTCTCATCCAATTTGGATACAATTTGGAAATATTGTTCCTCTCATCTAAGGAATCATTCCTGCCAAATTGCATAAAGAGTGGATAACGGTTTACTTTTTTCTAATCAATATAAATTTTGTGGTTTGCACGCACATTTCCAGCTGTAACGTCTTTGTTATAAATCCAGTTTGGATGAAACTAGGGCCACTTTTAGATGAGCGGCGCTCCGTTTCGCGTCAGCGGCGTGCATATTTTGAAACCTCTGCCTGGTCTAATTAGACAAGACAGAAGTGGCTTAATATGCGCATAGTACGGCGGTGGCGCATTTTTTAAGTGCACGAATTAAATACCTCACAATCGAGGTATTTAATTCACGCACTTAAAAAATGTGCCACCGCCGTAATATGCGCATATTAAGCCACTTCCGTCTCATCTAATTAGACCAGGCGGCGGTTTCAAAATATGCGCGCCGCCGACGCGAAACGGAGCGCCGCTCGTCTAAAAGAGCCCAAAGACAGGGTTTACACCCTACCAAGGGGATCCTCCCTGACAAATTGCATAAAATGCCCTGATTTCATAAACAATTAAACATTTGTGATTTTAACAGAAGTTGTGCAAATGCCAGTCCTGAAAATATTAGGACAAAAATGAAAATTTCAGGACATAATCAACTGGGACTTTAGGCAGCAAGACAAAGGGGATGGGGAAGCAGCCCAGAAATCAAGAGCCATGATTGACATCTCTGTTCTGGCCAATTGGCATTCCAAACACATCCTGCAGCACTGTGACAGAGGACATAAGAGAACCCCTTATAGGGTCTTTCCTAAGCAGATGCTTCCAACCTTCCAGTAACAAGCAGGGGGCTTGGGGTGGGCACAACACAGAATGAGTATACATGATTGGCATTTCTGTTGGGCACTTGGCATCACAAACCCATCTCGTACCACTGTGACAAACGAAAGAGAATCCCTACTATAGGCTTATTCACTGGAGATGCTACCCAGGCTTCCAACTTACCAGTACCCAGTTGCTGCAATCAGGGAGGCTTAGGGGCAGGTATTGGAGAGCAAATATAATCTTCTGTCAAGCTGCACATTCCCCACCATGGCTAGATCTTGTGTGTCTTGTAGGCTAGATCAGTGCTCTTAGTGTGTGACTGTGCATGCTGCAGTCTTCAGCCTCACTTCAAGGGCTCATAAAAGCAGAATTCTGCACCTATTCTTCCCCATGTATGCCCCCAACAGGGTATTTTTAAATGTGATGTTGCTAGGCACTGCCACGCTATGATTTCGCCTGAGGTGAGGGCTCTTACCTCGGGCAGGATATGGGCTCACTGCTGAGCAGACATGCCGGTGGCCTGGACTGGGGAGGGGACAGGGAGAGGATGGGGGTGATATGCAAAAATGGTCCACATGCCCCTACCCCCCACGCTGCTGAGCATGGCCCAGACTCCTCCCTGACAGGTGGCCTATGAGGCCATGACATTCACCCAGAAAAAGCTTTGGCCACTGGCCGGAGTTAGGTAGAGTGATAGCCCTATCTGGGGATGGCTTCCCCGGACCTTGGCAGGGCTTACTTTGGGTTGTGCATTGGCAGGGAGCCCGGTGCACAACCCGGAATTAATCCTGCCACAGCCTGGGGAAAACTCTACTCCCGCCCATGATAACAGCTGGCAGGTGAGAGCAAATGTGACACCACCATGCGTGGCCACACCAGAGTAAAATGTGGCCACCCGTGGTAGTGTCTCGTTTGAAAATACCCACAGACTTTGGGATGCTAAAGAGTAAAGACTAGACAGTGCCTCTGGCACCTGCTCCTCCTCTGCTCTGCCCACCTCCTCCGGCCTTCTTCACCATCTCTAAAAATTCTCCAAAAAGCAGATCTCTGCATCTAATAAAACCTTATAATTTAAACAGATGCAACACTTGCAGTTGATTTAAGGAAATTTGCAACTTCTGTTAAAATCACACAACTTTCATTCCTTATAAAATTGAGACTCTTTATCTAATTGTTTTGAAATTTGGCAGGGATGATCCTTTTGGTGAGGGGAACAAAGAGTTACAGCTGGAAATATATGCACAAGCCATGTAATTAAATTGCTTATAAAATGACAACCGTTTATCCAATCTTTATGAAATTTGGCAGGGATGATTCCATTTGTGAGGGGTACAACATTTCCAAATTTAATGCAAATCAGATGAAAAGTAAAGTTGTTACAGTCAGAAATACATTTCTCATTGAAACTAATGGAAAACAAAAATGAAACTTAATAACAAAAATGAAACTTCTCGATAACAAATCCCAGAAAAATGAAATAATAATAATAATAATAATAATAATAATAATAATAATAATAATAAAAAGGGTCCCTAGTTCACACTCCTGCTAACAACACTACAATTTTTAACTGGCATATTTCTGGTGGTTACATAAGGAAATCTATGGGTGTTTATAAATGAGACAATAGCCCTCTGGAGTCTGTGTTCTGGCCATGCAGCCCCCACGTAGCCCTCACTCCCATATTTTAGCATGTAGAGATAATAAACAGGCAGCCCCCTGCCTCCATTTCATGTACTGGCAGTAGCTGCCACTGGTGATGCCAATTGGTGCTTTTCCTCTCCCCAGCTCTGGCTTTGATGGAAAGGGGTGGTCACAGCTAGAGAAGACTTCTTCCCTGACTGTGAATCCCCTTTCCATCAGAAGCAGTGGTCTCCTCTTGCAGCTGCTTCACGGCAAGAGGAGTGTGTGTGTGTGGTGGGGGGGTGGGTGAGTGGGTGGTAGAAAGGACTTTTTTTTCTCTTGCAACCACCTGAACACGGGAATGCTGCTTCTGATGGAAAGGGGGGGCGGGGGAGTTCATAGCTAAGGAATAAGCCTTCTCTGGCTGTGAGCCCCTTTCCATCAGATGCAGCAAACCCATGCTTGGGTGGCTGCAAGAGGAGCAGGTCCTTCCTGCACCCTCACTCTCTCCTCTTCACGGCTGATTGCTGTGAAGCAGCTCCAAGAGGAGATCGCTGCTTCTGATTTAAAGGTGGGTCAGAGCTAGGGAAGAAGACTTCTCTGGCTGTGACCCTCTTTTCCATCAGAGCTCCCTCACTCTCTCTCCCTCACCCTCCCCTCTCGTGGCCTCCTATGAGCTGAGAGAGCGTCTCTCCTCTAGGAACCGCTCTAGGTGCAGCTCTATGGTGCTGGCCGACCTGGATGTGGGTGAGGCTGCACACAACCTAATAAAGAATATGCAGAAACATGGGCTCACGTTAGCCCAAACTGGCCCACACAGTGGGAATGTCCCTGAACAATGCCATGAGTGAGGGTGAATGGGGATGTGTGGTGGGGTGTGGGCTAATATCTGGTGAACACCTAATAGATGGGCCAGTTAACACCTACATTGTGGAGGCTAGTGTGGGCTGTCATCTCGTTTATTTTCACCCTAAGTAGGAACTTGAGAACTATCCTCTTCACTTGTGTCTGTGTGAAAAAGAAACTTTGGCAAGGCAGGTGGGAAGTATTCTTGAAGTTACTGTTTTGAGCAAAATACATTTCTATAAAGCACATGTCTGAATCAGTAAATATAAATAGGGACCTGTGTTCACTGCATTTTCCCCATTGCTGGCAATAATACAGGTAATAATGTATACTCAGGGTGTCCTTATGAAAATAAGAACCTAAGAAGTGCCATACTGAGTCAGACAAATGGTCCATGAAGCCCAGCATGCTGTCTCCAACAGTGGCCAACTCAGTCGCTTGGGAGAAGTATCAGCAGTCACAATGGGCAATCCATTCCATTGATCACTCCCTGCTCCCGACAGTGAGAAGTTCCCTTCTCATAATCTACTTGGCTAATACCCGTTAATGGACCTATTCTCCAAGACCTTATCCAGTCCTTTTTTAAACCCAGCTATACTACTGGCCCTGACAACCTCCTCTGGCAACAAATTCCACAAGTTAACTATGAGAAACCATGTAGCAGAAGTACTGTAACCTTTTTCTTTCCAATTTTGTTCCCTCTTTGCAGTTTGTTAACTGTTCTTATGAGTGTCTATCAAAAATCCTAAAACATTCCCACTATAGCATAGGTGGGCTAATGGTGGCTCAGGAACCGCATGTGGCTCTCTGGCATCTTTACTGTGGCTCTTAGAAGAAATGGCTCCTTGTATCCAGGCCGTGTCTATTCAGCTTTCTCTGTGCTGCCTCCTTCACATGTGCGTCTTAGGCGCTCACCTCTCCTGCATCCTCCGTGTGCCAGCAGGGCCTGCCTAGCACTGGCGGAAGCAGGAGAAGTGAGCAGTACTGGTAGCTGAACAGCAGTGAGAAAGGTGAGGTGTGGATAAGGGGTGCCTGAGGTAAGAGCAAGCATAGACAGTAGCCATGGTCAGTAAGTCTGTTTGCATGTGATTCTGTGAGACTCTGTGTGTGACTTTGTGCAGGTGTGAGTGCATACATGCATATATGAGCATGTGTGGACTTGAGTAACATTTCATGGTCGCTCTTGGCTACATGAAGTTCTTGGATGTGCAGTTCTTCAGATTGAGAACTTTACCCACCTCTGCACTATGGAAATATATTTAAAGGCTTGTTTTAATAAACTGGCTCCAAAATTTTAAGATCTTGCCAATTATGTTTAATATTTTTTTAATTTAGTAATAATTTTCTAAACAGTGAATGTGAATTGGTGAATGTGATCAACAGAGAATAAGTTATATAAACTAGGGGTGTTAAAAAACGAGACAATGGCTCACACTAGCCCACATCAGGTGGGTGTCCACTAGACATGTGCACCAGGGGCCCATGTCATTTTTGTTTTCATTTTTCATTTTCATTATTGAACTCTGTCATTTTTGTTTACGTAAATATCAAATTGTTGTTTTTGTTTTTGCTTTTGTTTTCATTTTCCATTGGTTTCAATGGAAAACACATTTCTGGCTGTAACATTTTTGTTTTTCACTATATTTAGCAGACACTTGGAGTGATTATACCTCGAATGGAAGGCATTATGGTGTACCAAATTCCAAAAGGATTGGATAAAGGAATCCAATTTTATAAGCAGTTGAATTATTTTATTTTGCACAAATCTTCATATACATGCTTAGGTGTAACTTCTTTGCACCAGGTTTAATGTTGATGAAACTGGCATGTCTTTATCCCTTCCCATATTTACTATCTCTGCCAACTTTCAGAGGGATTGGATAAAGGGTCCTGGTGGTATAAGAAATTAACTTATAAATGTATGTCTGACTGTAACATCTTTTCAGTCCAACCAGTGTACATGAAATTTGGCAGGGGTGTATACCACACTTTCCCAATCATCTCTGCCAAATATCTGAAAAATGTGATAAAGGATCCCAATTTTATATGTCTGCACAGCATATGCAGAGAAAGACCCTATGCCAGGGATTCTCTTACGTATCACAGTGGAATAAGATCGGTGTGTGATGCCAATTAGCCAGCAGAAATGTCAACCAATTATCCTCATTCTGTGCTGTGACCATCCTAACATATCTCCCCCACTTGTTACTGGGAATTCAGAAGCATTTGTTTAGGGAAGAGCCAATAGAGATTCTCTTATGTCCTCTGTCACAGTGCTGCAGGATGTGATTGTGATGATACTTGGCCAGCCTGGATGTGTAAACTATATCTCATGATTGCTGGAATGCTATCCCCAAAGTCCCAGTTATGTCCCTTCTATGCCCGCCTCAGGGCTACCCCCTATGCCCGCCTCGAAGCCACTATCAATTGGTCCTGTAAAGCTAGAAGCATGCAGTAATCGGCCAGTGAATGTGTCTGTCAATCTTTTGGGTTGCTCCACATCCTCCCTCCTACAGCCTCTCCCCCCCTGCTATGCCAGGTGTCTGCCTCTCACTGGCACTGCATGTGCTGCTATTTATCTGAATCATGGTCTTCAAGGGGACAACTTCAATTGCTTATAAAATTGGGTCTCTTCATCAACTTGTGCTGTAGTTTGGCAGAGATGACAGGGAAGGTATATGATACATTCCTGCCAAATATCTTGTAAACAGGATGCAATATACAAATGTTACAGCTGGAAATGTATTTTCAAGTTAATGTCTTATACCATCAGAACCTTTATCCAATCTTTCTAAAAATTGGCAGGAGTTTTAAGCTTGTGGAGGGATGTACTATTAACAAGTTCCATGCAAATTGTATGGAAGTTAAAAAAGTTGTAGCATAAGTATGGAGCTTTTCTTAAAATCACAATGTTCAATTGTTCTTCTAAAATTGGTTCCCTTTATCTAATCATTTTGAAAATCAGTACACATAGTGCCCTCCATTGGATGTACAATCTCCCCAGGTTTCATCAGAATTTAATAAGAAACATAAACGTTATAGCCAGAAATACGTTTTTCAGTGTTTTCCCTTTATTTCAAAAACAAAATGTCATTTTCTTTCTATTTTCGTTATTATTATTTGTCATTTTTGTTATTGTAATGATAATGAAAATGACAATTTTCGTTATTATTATTATAATGACAAAAATAACATGCACACCCCTAGCACTGTCCACCTGCCCATTTATTAGGTGTTCACCCCCACTGGTCACATGGCTGAGTCATTCAGCCCCCACTCATGACAGGGTCTCAGAGAATGTGGAGCCTGCTGTGCGGTTGAATGCGGACTACTGAGTGTCCACGTGTCTGCTGGATGCAGACTTGAAAATCCCTAAGTCCATCAATTAGGTTGTCTCCGCATGTATGGGTCCACCAGTACCATAGAGTTGCAGGCAAAAACTCTAGAGCATCCAAGGAGCAGGGGTGGATTGTCCATTGAACCCACCGGGAGGATTCCCGGTGGGCTGGGCTGGGCTGGGCTGGAGGGACAGTCCCGCTGTCTTTTTTTAAATATATATATATATATATATATATATATATATATATATATATATATATATATATATATATATATATATATATT